>LPNX011060381.1:115013-126671 GCA_001517045.1 Pseudotsuga menziesii | reverse complement strand
TCACAGAGGCTGATAAATCCCCCTAGACGCTGTAGATATATGGAATACAAGGCTTTGATAGTTCACTTGTGTACCTGCAAAAGAGTTCAACATGAAACATATCAAATCAACTAGAATATGATCTACTAATCTATGCTAGTGACTAAGGAATATAGCAATATATATCTGAAATCAAACATCAACAATATATAAGGGATATAAAATCAGCTTGCATTAGAAATATGAAGAAGTTTACAACCAAGCCTTAGTGTTGACATGCATCTCCATGAAACCAGCTCTTCATCCCCAAAACCTCTGACTCTAGCTCTCTATGCTCTCTCTAAATGATCTTGGGCCAATAATCAGTCCAACAACATAACAATTCCTTCTATGTTCTCTCCTCAACCATGGCTATGAGCTGATATATATAGGGATTTAATGGATAGAGATGGTTGAAAAATTAGTGGGTAAGGTGGCCTCTAAGATCCTAGGATGAGGGATCTCGAGCTCAACCAACCCACAATAGTAGGGATAAGGGATATCTCAAGGCTTATCATCTAGAAGCCATGAGAAGCTTCTCTTTTTCCCATTTTACCAAGGGTACCGTGCTTCTCCTTCTTTGACAGAGCGGTTCTTGTAATAACCTCCTATGGACCAAGGGTAACAGGTGATGGCACCGCTTGTGGACAACCAAAGAAAAGCGGTGTGAACAGGGGTACTGCTCCTGGATAAAGGAGGATGAGCAGAGCTGGAAATTTGTATGACAGACTGATAAGAAACCATTTAATATTCACTCCAGAAGCTGGGATTTTAGGGCAAGTAGGTATGTCAAAGATCTTATCACATGACATTGACAGGATTTTGGTATAACAAGATGCCCCCCAAAGCATGAGTCTTAGAGTGATGCGATAAATGAGAGCTTTGAGAACAATTCGTTGCCAGGAGATAAAAATGTTGGCTCGATCGGAGCATGCAGTCAAGTAGGAATCTGTAGTACATCAGTATGTTGAATCATAGACACAAGTAACCAAACTCATTGCTGTAGACCAATACAAGGAAAATCCATGAGTGGAATAAACAAGCATGGCTACTAGAATACAATGTAGATCCATGTGATAGAGGACTCAAACTTGGACATAGCTATCAGTCATAGAACATAGATCTATGTCATATAGATGCAAATTTGAGCATAGCCATGACCATACAAATGTGGATCCATGCTAGACATACAAAACTCCATCACAACCTAGGGAAAAACAATGAGCACTTTTAAACAGATACCCAGGGTCTTTGTCTAGTCTTCCACAAAGTGCAATTCTATCCATGTGATTACAATGATCTGAAGTCAAACATGGTAGAAACCACTTGATTACCAGCCAATGATGTGAACCATTAACAAGTGCGAGGGAGATCACCATTAATGTCAATGATTCCCAAGGTACCCGAGTACAATCTACTAAGTGCGAATAGATGTCCTGATGTCAAACACCTAGTCGATTAATTGATCAAAGGTCAATGATGTGATCCAATGTTGAGACCAAGAGAATCTGTCATTAAGGCATACAGATCTCAAGGTACTGAATATCGTTTCTAAGACTATTTCTTGAATGATGAGCTGATGTCGACGGGAATAGTCTCGTCAAAGGAGGGCCATGATGAGTCCCACATCAATGACATGAAACTTGGAACATAGTTCTGGAATGATGTGAACATAGTAACCATATGATTGACTCAAAGATACTAACACAAAGGCTATGTATACTGCAGAGGTAAGACTTCTTCATTTTCCCTTTGAACATCGGGTGGCATGACAAAATGACTTGGCAACATGACTAGATAGGACAGATACACAATGCGATAGTGGACAATGCATTCTTTTGAAGGACTCAAAGGATTGGCATGACTCATGAAAGTGGATTGTCATGGAGATCAGCTGAATACCCAATTGATTGACATGATTGTGCAGATAAGTGCCATGTTCAAAGGTAATGACAAACAACTACAATTATTTGCAAAATGATTCCCTTTCCCATTTCCCCCATCATGATCGATGAGTGCCTCTTTTTTGTTTTATGAGTTCAAAGAGGGTAACAAACAATCGATATAGCTTGTCAGAAGACAAGTCCAGTCCCATATGTTTTACAAACTTGAGAGAGGATGGGCTCATTCCCAAAAAGGGCCTCTCAATGCTTAATTTAACGAGTCCACTGAAAGAAAACTCGGTATCGTTCATGTTTAGAGAGTCTGAACAAATACGGAAGAAGACTCCATGGGGGTCCTTTTTCGTATGATTTATTCTTTAAGGCCCGAAAAGGTATAAAATCATACGTTAGATAACTCTTCCATTCATGATTGGATGGAGTGTTCCTTTCTCGTAAATAGTCCTATTCGAACTGAGAAAGAGATAACCTACCATCGAACGGACAACTCTTCAAATACTTTTACGAACGTGAAGAATACTAGATCGCTTGATCATCTTTTCATATTTAGGGAGCCTAAAAAGAGTTTAAAGAGAACTCCATTAACCTTTTTCATGTTTGAATCCAAAGCACGAAAAAGTAATAAACTAATCTCAAACCACTTTTCATGTTTTAACCAGAGCACGAAAAATGAAAAGTAATCTCAACACCATCTTACTGTTTTTAACGAGCTTGAAGATCACTTGAAAGAATGCTTAGGGATTGGTTTCATTTTTATGAAAGCTTGAAACCAATGGCTAAACTATTCTTAAAAAATCCCATTAACATTATATATAGAGGTTGGAATCCTGGCCCCAACATGATTGCTAGTGAAGCCTACCCCTAGCATGGTTTCTAGTGGCTCAACATGCCCCCAAGCTTCGTTTCATCTGACGATTCTTCTTCCATACCCAACCTAAAAAACTGGTTACTAATTTCAAAATGTTCACCAGGGGGTAGGAAGAACGAGAATCGGGCAGGAGAAGGTTCAAGTTCTAACACAAAGTGAAGACTTTAATCAAGGGAAGGGGATCTATTTTATTTTTACACAAGCCTGAAACAGAAGGTAACTATGCTTGGAACATGGTTTCATTTTTATGCAAGCTTAAAACCAAAAGGTAAACTATGCTTAAGGAGACCTACTTCATTTTTTAATGAGCTTGAAATAGAAAATGAACTATGCTCAGGAATGGTTTCATTTTTATGCAAGCTTGAAACCAAAAGGTTAACTATGCTTGAAAAGATCCATTTCATTTTTTAACAAGCTTGACATAGAATGGGAACTTTGCTCAAAGGAATCTGTTTCATTTTTTAATGAGCTTGACACAGAATGGGAACTTTTCTCAAAACATGGATTCATTTTTATGCAAGCTTGAAACCAAAAGTGTAAACTATGCTTAAGGAGTGGTTTTATTTTTTAACGAGCTTGAAACCAAAAGTAAACTATGCTCTCAAAACTGCTCCTATTGAACATGATATCTAGAGGTTGGTAGGTTGCAACCATTTCATAAAAGATAGCAGCTTAGCTCCACTATGATGTCCATATACTAGAGCCATACCCCCCCCATTTTATTGATGATGGGAAGAAGCTAATTAGAAGGGGAAAGAGCCACAAGAACATGCGACACATTCAGGGCAATCTGATTACTAGGAATAATGTGATGGTCAGGTGTAACAAAGGAAAGCTAATCAATGGTCACAATATTTCCATCATGGGGAAAATGCATAACTCTAAAGAGTGTGGACACAACAGCCTTCATGGCATAAACACAATCACGTCCAAGGAGCATATTGAAATCTAAAGGACCTTGGACCACCATAACATCAATGCAGACAATTTTCCATCCTAATGTAATAGGTAAGTAAGGAAGGTTCCCTAAAGGTGCGGTAGGTATTCAATTAAAAGCCAATATCTGATCAGTGGCTGGCACAAGCTGAGGAGATCCTAAATCTTTCCAAGTAGTTGAGGATAGAATACTAACAGAAGTCTCTTCGTCAACAATAGTGCGAAATATCTGCCTAGCAGTAACATTCACAACTATCTGGAAAGGAACACTCAAATGAATATGAGACTCTGTTAGGTTACTCCAGTCAAAGAAAATAACCTCACTACTCGAAGAGGGTTCTGTCGAAATAAAAAAAAATTCCTCTTGTCGAGAACAATCAGAACAAAGCGTAAAAACTTCGGCAGGTTTTGGTTCATTCTCTATTGGAAGAGAGGAACAAGACAAAGATTTGGTCAAAGAGACTACTTCAGTCTTAACACTCTTTGATGAAAGAGTGGGATTGGGTGGAAATGACACCAACTCAACCACTTTAACTTCACTCTCCAAAGGAAGAGTGGGATCAACCATAGATAAATCTAAATCGACCACTTGGTCAACCAGTGGGGGATCGAGGGATAACTTACTATCACTTGTTGGAATCACCTGTTGATGATCAGTAATATTTTCCAACCAACGTGAACCTTCATCCATTCTTGGACAAAGAAAATTATGATGCATAGCCTTGCATATCAAACAAGGATACAAGACTTTACCCTTACGACCTTTTACCAATGGGTCACTGGTTGAGGGAGTATCGTCAACATGATGATTAGAGGTTGATGACACAGATGGTTTGGACCTTTTATACCATTCTTATTGTACACAGGAGAGACAATGACACTCCATAAGAACGTGGTCCCCCTTGCAAAGCTTACAAGGGAACTTGGGTTTTCTGGGAGTTCTCTTGGAACGAGCACCATCAAGAGAAGATGGTTGCTGCTTTTTCTCTTTCTTATCCTTCTTCTTTTTACCCTTCCCTTTCTTCTTCTTCTTATCCACATGAATACTAACTGTAGATATTTGGTCAAGCGAAGAAGAAGAAATAGATGAAGCCACAATCGGTGAAGAAGGAACAGGATTAGGTCGAGGTCGATCCTCTCTCAGAGGAGAGGTGACATTTGAGACATTAGGTGTAACAGGAATTACTGGATTAAAAATCTAGATCGGTAATCCTATAGTTAATCCAGGAATATTTAGAGTGGCAATAAAGGGAGTACCAATACCTTCACTTGGAGGGAATACAAAAGGTACACCTTGGAAAGGGACCTCTTGAGTGGTAGTCCCAGATGAGGATGCCATCTCTAAACTCTCTAATAACCCCCTAACTACCACGCACAAGCAAGTACTACTCAAACTAAAAGCAACAATCAAACATGTGAAAGAAGTTGATAAGAGTCAGGAACCTCACAGGACAGGCCAAAAAGATAACTCAGATAGATAAGGTACCCTAGTGGGATCTCCTGATATATGCAAGGTATGAGGGAGCTCAAATCAGTAGTAGTGCTATCTAATGCATAACTGTACACAAGGGGCCTTCCGATATACAATCGAGTACATGAAGTACCTTTCTAACTACCTCAAGGGTACGTGAAAGGATGTTCGATATACCGATGGTACATGGAAGAACCATGCGAGTCCCAAAATGTAATGCTAACAAATAATGACAGCTCCTACGTTTAACGACGCCTGGACATGTCTCTAACTTATCACTCAAATTGATAAAAGTTTTAACCTAGTACTACCATTAATTTTATCTTATGCATTTAGGTGGAACCATGGAGTGAAAACTTGAATTTAAAGAAGATGCACACTGATCTATATGATGATGCAAGTTTTCCTCTTCAATGAAATTCTACCTAAGAGAGGGAGAGAGATTTACTTTTCTTCCAAAAATCCACACCCAAATGAAAATGCAATTCTATCTTTTCAAATGAAAAGGGAAATATTGATGCACCCCAACAATCTTCAAGGAAAATAAAAAAAAGATCTAGAGAACATCAAACATAAATAATAAATGTTTCCTAACTTTTCATGCTTGAAAAGATGCATAAAGACTCAATGAAAAGATGATTTCACTAATGTTTCCAAACAAATCTAACTCTAGTGCATGCAAAGCTGAAAATATATATTTCTTCTCAATGAAAGTAAGATCTAGAATTTCAAACAATCATGCACAAAACAAGAAGAAAATCATTCAACAAACTTGCGAATAAATCAAAAGAGAGAGAAAACTAAAACTTCTCTTTGAAACAGACAAGGAAACGAAGAGCCAATCTTTCCTACCAAGAACTGAAAAAATCAGCATGCCAAAGGAAAGAAGAATCACCCCAAGCAAAGAAAGACTCAAAACAACATGGATCACTCATGCATTCCAAGTCCAAAACAAGCCAAAGCCTACACATGAAAATGAAATGTATATTTTCTATTCCAACGAATGATATCTACAGAGAGGAGCAAGAGGTTTCAAGCAAAGAAAAGAATGTAAACTCCAATGCACCCGGCACCATGCAGATGAAGCTACTAACAGGAAGTTTTGAGGCAGAACTAATCCTTGCTCACTGGATTCAAGTGGTGGCACCATGTATGGCTAACTGGACTCGGGTGGTGGCACCACTCCTTGCCAAAGGCACATGTGTGGCTCCCTGTAAAAATCCAAAACACAAGAGAGAACGATGGATCAATTAAAAAAAAATACTAGATCAAGGCAAATACTGTTGAATTGAGTATGGAAACAGAGCATAAAATACCGAAATGACTCAGATCTGAACAGATCTAGAAATTTCAAACCCAAATAATGCAAATCAGAAATTAGATTTGACTGAAAAGAGTTGAAGAAAATGGAGTCTGGATTCAGACAAGAGTTGTAGACTAAGAAATATCAGAACGACTAATACACAACTTCATTCCCCAGTGGAGTCGCCAGATTTGTTGATCGAAATATTTCACCTCCTGTAGACAGCAAGGTGTTCCACTGGTCTGAATGGTTCAGATCCAGAACAAATAGATCACAGAGGCTGATAACTCCCGCTAGACGCTGTAGATATCTAGAATACAATACTTTGATAGTTCACTTGTGTACCTGCAAAAAAGTTCAACATGAAATAGATCAAAGAAACCAAAATATGATCTACTATTCTATGCTAGTGACTAAGGAATCTAGCAATATATATCTGAAATCAAACATCAACAATATATATGGGACAGAAAATCAGCTTGCATTAGAATTATGAAGAAGTTTCCAACCAAGCCCTAGTGTTGACATGCATCTCCATGAAACCAGCTCTTCATCCCCAAAATCTCTAACTCTATCTCTCTATGCTCTCTCCAAATGATCTTGGGACAAGAATTAGTCCAATAGCATGACAATACCTTCTGTTTTCTCTCCTCAACCATGGCTATGAGCTCATATATATAGGGCTTTAATGGATAGAGAAGTTTGACAAATTAGTGGGTGAGGTGGCCTCTAAGATCCTAGGATGAGGGATCTCGAGCTCAACCAACCCACAGTAGTAGGGATAAGGGATATCTCAAGGCTTATCATCTAGAATCCTTGAGAAGCTTCTCTTTTTCCCCTTTTACCCAGGGTACCGCGCTTCTCCTTCTTTGAAAGATTGGTTCTGGTAATAACTGCCTGTGGACCAAGGGTAACAGGCAGTGGCATCGCTTGTGGACAACTGATGAAAAGCGGTGCGAACAGGGGTACCGCTCCTGGATAAAGGAGGATGAGTGGTGTTGGGAATTTGTATGACAGACTAATAAGAAACCATTTAATCTTCACTCCAGAATTTGGGATTTCAGGGCAACTAGGTATGTCAAAGATCTTATCACATGATGGTGACAGGATTTTGGTATAACACCCCACTGTCCACCAAGTGGGAGTGGTAGGTCAAGGTGACACTGAAGTCAGTGCCCGCATATGCATAATCCTCCACCATGAGGAGATAATCTCTCAACCATCAAAATAATGGGTCACCAAACTTTAACTTCCCCTTGCCCGCTGCAATACGAGCCATAATATGGACCCACCTCTGCATGCGAGGGTCTTGTGCTCTCAACTCTGTAAGGACCACTTGGGGTCTCATCTGTGGAACCCGCTTAAAGAAGAAGCAAGCTAGAATGGAACCAAAACCAAATTGCTTCAGTTCCCCTTGTTTACACTTGGTCAGCTGATCCTTGAAGATTGGAAGCAGGTATTTCACCCAGTTAAAGACTGTAGGTGCCATGGCCTCTATGGCATAGAGCATATGTGCTCTAGATGCCTGGTGAACTCCTTGGATTCCCACCACTCTCTAGATAGTAAACAATACAGTTTATAGAGGTCCATCCATCACTACTTTTATGGGGATTTTCTTCCCCAATGTCCTTGTCCCAGGGATACAGTGATGGTCTATCAACTCTTGTGTAGTGATGTCCCCTCCGCAGGAACCAGTTAGAGAGATGGGAGCACCCTACCTCGAAAAGTCAGTCAGGAAGTAGATGTCCTCTACCTCAGCTGTCAAAATATGAGCACCAACCTTGAAATATTGTTGCTCCAAACTCCACATCTGTAGTATATGCTCTAGCAATTGCTCATGCGATACCATACTGGGTGTGTGGAAGAATTTTAAGAGTCTGCAGTCTCTCAATGCGGCTATGCAACATGCATTTCATTCAGTGAAGGCGTCGTCATTATCATGCTGTCTCTCTTTCCATATGACCATTTTTTATCAGCAAGAACCTGCCAAAAACAATCACAAGACTCAATAGAATCATTCTTAATCATCCAAATCAATTGAAATGAGCTATTTTTTCTTGTGTGACTATTTTTACTTCTTCACGGTTGGCAACGCTTGTGCCCCATTGAGGACAGGCGATGGCACCGCTTGTACGCTATGTTTTCGGCACGGTTTTAGTGAGGTACCACTTATCCCACAAGGGATAAGAGCGGTGCCCACTCCCATGATTTTAGGGCTTTCCATACAAGTCCAAAACACCATTAAAAATCAAAATCGAAGACATAATATGAAAGAGTAGGGTTTAGGCTATTACCTAGAACTGACAGTCCTCGAATCCGACAGTGGAAACTCTCGATATCAGTGACAGAAATTATCGGTAGGAAAGTGCTCCAAATTCTCTCCACTATGGATAAATGGTAAAATGTTTTGATTTTTTATTATTTACATGACTTTTATACACATTTTTGGGTTTGACATACTATATTTTTGTTTTAAAATCATATATTACTCAAATGATATCAGTCATAATCCTTTAATGTTAGTTATTGGGGCATTTAACACTTGTTTTTGAGTCATTGTAGGATAGAAGAATAGTAGCAGTAAAGTTTTGGGAGTTCATTTTTGACTTTTTCGTACTACCATAATACAAAAAAAGTCTTTGAGCATTTATTGCAACACTTTGGTTACACTCTTGAAACTTAGTATCAAAGGTCCGAGTCCCTTTCTGATTCTTTTCAGGCTTGTAAAATCTCTCATTATGAAAAGAGACCTAATGGAATCTTCTTTAAACTCTTTTTAGGCTCCTTAAATATGAAATATTGTCGAGTGATCTTGTCTTATTCATGCTCGTTAAAGCATTTGAAGAGTCATCTCTCCGATGGTAGGTTATCTCTTTTTCGGTTCAGATAGACTATTTATGAAAAAGGAACATTCCAACCAATCATGACTGGAAGAGTTCTTTTGTTAGTTTTTCATCATATAAGCTAGCATTATGATCTTAGGATCTTTTCACTGAGAGAATAACAAGCACAACAATAAAACATAAGCACATCACAAGAGACAAGAGACATAAATAATTTTCTTCGAGGAAACCATAAATTAGAAAACCCCGCAACTTCCTCAGAGATAGAATCAGCACCAAAACAGTAAAATCCCAAAACAGTAAGATGATCTCCTAACAACAGTAGTATCTCTCTCTCACACTGAGAGAGTTTCTCCTCTCTCACTCATGCGCTCCAATGAGTGAGTGTGAGTGTTGCAAGTGAGATAAATAGAGAGTCTCACTCTCTATTTATATTCTTTCGTTCACTTGAAGTGCACTCCAACATGTCAGCCTCACTTAATAATTACTTACTAGAGCCGACATCTCTAGGAGTTTCTAATAACCCTAGTGCCCCACCACTTGTGGGGACTTTTCCTCCTCCAACCAATAGGAGGGTAACACAATGGTGGGGACTATTGCCCCAACTTACAATGACTCACCTAGGGTCAAATTCACTAGGATAGTCTAATAACCCAAGGGCCCCATAATTGTGGGGACTTTAACCCTTGACCAATAGGAGGGTTACCCACAATGACTTGACATGACTTTCCCATTATAGAAACTTCCCGGAATAAACATCGGGGTATGACATGACTCAAATACATTACAATACATCCCATAANGATTCTTCTCGTCACAAGAATTTCTACAGAGCCAGCCCTTTTTCATGCTGGTTGTAGGCCTAGCCATCATGTAGGTCTTCACCCAGCACTTACATCTAACGTACTCGTCAGAAAGGCACACCAAAAACTCACATCTAATCATGTAGGAACTAATCCTATAATCATATCAGAATGGCCCAGCACTCACATTCACGAGCATGATAGGACACACCTACTATCATCTGTGAAAAGGCTCATCACTTACAACCACCAGCATGATAGGACACACCTACTACCATCTGTGGAAAGGCTCAGCACTTATAATCACCAGCATGGTAGGACACACCTACTACCATCTTTGGAAAGGCTCAGCACTTACAATCACCAGCATGGTAGGACACAAATACTACCATCTGTGAAAAGGAACTGCACTTACAGTCACCAGCATGATAGGACACACCTACTATCATCTGTGAAAAGGCACAGCACTCACATCCACCATCATGGTAGGGCACACCTACTACCATCTGTGGAAAGGCTCAGCACTTACAATCACCAACATGGTAGGACACACCTACTACCATCTGTGAAAAGGCTCTGCACTTACATCCAACCAGGAAGGAACACATCGTGCTCACAATGGTGGAAGGGATTGCACTCATATCTGATCTTGTAGGAACCAATCCTACAGTCATATCAGAATGGCCCCCAGTCTTCGACTAAGCTACCTGGTAACTAACCAGGTGCCTCCATTCTCCTAGAGAATGGTAGTTTCCCTTACATCCGACCTGCTCGTCGAAATGGCCAACACTCACATCTAACATGGAAGGAACCTAATTCTTTAGCAATGAAATAATGGTTCGGCCCTTAAATCTGATGAAGTGGGAACACATCCCTCTATCACATTAGAATGGCTTCTCAGTCCTAGACTGAGTTGTCCTAGTAACTGACTAGGTGCCTCCATTCCCATAATGGTAGTTGCCATTACATCTGTCCTACTTGATAGAATGGCCAGCACTCATATCTGACATGGAAGGAAGAAATCCTCTCACCATGATAGAATGGATCAGCCCTTATATCTGACCTACTCATCAGAATGGCTATGGATCTCAGCACTCATATCTGACATGGAAGGAACCAATCCTCTCATCATGACAGAATGGCTTAGCCCTTACATCTGACCTGCTCATCAGAATGGCTTTGGGACTCATGACTTTCCCTTGGAGGAAACCTTGATCTGGAGAACACCAAGCTTCTCCCTGAAGTACTCAAACTTTATCCTAGCCAATGGCTTTGTCAATACATCAGCTATCTATTCCTCCATCGCAACATATTGGAGCTTCACTACTCCTCTCTGCACCATATCCTTGATATAGTGGTACTTGATCTCGATATGCTTTGACTTGTCATGGAACACTGGATTCTCTAACAACTTCACACAAATCTGGTTGTCACAATGTATACAAGTAGCATCCAACTGGAGATCAAATATATCAGAAAGTAGCTTCCATAGCCATACTGCCTCACAACTAGCTA
>LPNX011060381.1:103624-113936 GCA_001517045.1 Pseudotsuga menziesii | reverse complement strand
GTTAGAACATTTCATAAGGAATATTCATACTGGAAAATGCTTATGCATAAATATATGATCATGCAACTACTTTATCCAATACAACATTCATCCATATCTTACTAAAACTTTCTATATGCCTTCCATATCTACCAGGACAACATTGCGATTGTGCACTAATCCAATATTTCATCAAAGAGGTTTCATTCTAGATAAGTAGCAATGGATAGTTGTATAGCATCATGAGCTACTTACCCATCACATGCATATTAGTAGTATGCTTTCATTAATGCAAACATCCTATCATGCACAATAGATCAACTGAATATAACAAATGCATAACAAAACAATATCATGAAATGACAATTGAATACTTATCTTTATTTGTTTCATGGGTAGACTCCTTCTTGAGTCCTCAGCTTCATCATCTTCTTCATTCATAATAACATCGTTTCTTATCTAAATGCTAAGGTGGATAAGAAGTTCTTCAAGAGTTGAGATCTTCATATTCCTCATTGATTGAGGGATCTTCTTTGGATGGTGAGAGCTTGATCTTCAGTTGTTCCCATCTTCTCTTCTCTTCTTATGAGTCGAGCTTCTTCTTCTTCCCAGAGTTTGCTGAAAGTAATCACTTCCTTCTGGAACACATTCCTTGAATGAACGAAGTCTATGATCCTGGGAGACCATTCAAGGTGGCTATCACCACTTATGCATTCTTCACTTCTTCTTTTACCGCTTCAAGTTATTCTTTGATTTGAGAGACCCTTGTAAAGTATGACTGCATGGTCTCTGCATTTTGGATCTTTACTTCCTTCAACTATTCTCTCAAATTCATATTCTGATTTATGTTCTTCCCTTGAAATATCTTGGCTAGGGAATCAAACATCTTTGGTGTCTTTGGGGAGACACTTGTAATACAAGTTGATTCATGACTGAATCAGCAATGATCTTCTTGGCCTTGACCAAGTTCTTCTTGAGTAAGGCTTTGAGCCTCATCTCCCTCTAGAACTAGAACCTCTCTACTCATGTAGGTGTCCAATTCATTTCTTTAGGGAGATCATATACTTTCATACTTGGAATTTTTCAACTTCACCAAGATTATCATCAAGCTGATGTGATAGATCACTTTGAAATGAGAACCTCAAATGGAAATAGCAAAAGATTAGATCTTATTGTTTTGAGGTGTTTGTCCTGGTTCTGGAGCTAAATAATCTAGGGTTTGTCACAGAAACCCTAATTTTCAAAACTTGGAATATTTCAGATCTGATTGTATATACAGATAGATCTCTTCAAATGGAGCTATCCAATGTACTCCTTTTCTGAAAACAGTGGAGGGAAGCTCCCGGAACAGGAAGCCCTAATTTTCCAATTTCTTCTACAGAAATGCCTGTTACTGTTTCTATGATATCTCTGAAATTGCTGCTCCTATGTGTCTAAAATTTCTCATTGACATAACCTCACATGTCCTTGATCCAAAAAAATAGTTTTCATCAGAATTGGTTTCACCATTTGGGATTTATGATCCTTTTCCCGAGGTGACCTGTTACAGGACTGTTCTGAACAACGAAGTTGTACGGCATGCCACGTGTCATTGGTTCATCTTCTGAGTCTGATATTTGGACCACCGAAAGTAATATCCATGAAAGTTATGGAACATATTCAGGAATTCCATTTGGACATCTGTATCCCAATATATTTCAATTCGCCCCAGGTGTCCTGTTTAAGGATTAATTCTGGAAGAGGCTGGGACCCTAACTTAGAGGGATCATATCTCCTAGAATACAGCGAATCAGACACTGAATTTTGGATACAATGTACATTAGTATATTATACTCAAACCCTGCAATTTTATGATTCTGATACTTTGACAAACTCAGAATATAGCGAACGTACCAAAACTTAGCAGTTTTAGTATTTAGGGTTTTTACTAGCTCAGGGTCAAACTAGGGTTTGACTTTTCCAGAGTTTCACCCAACCAAATTTCTTGATCCAGGTCTATAAAATTTGGTTTTGATGAGGATAAAAATCCTATGCTAGGCTGAGTAAAAAATTCCTCTTCTGTAGAAAGCCCTAATTTCCCGCACCAAAACTGAAAAATGCTCGAAATCGAATTCCGCTTCGATAGAACAATGCGCCCTTCAATGGAGAGTCAACCTAGCATAATTTTGCTGATGGATTGTGGAGAGAGACCCAAAAAGTAATAATGCCTAGCTTATACAGCTGCATAATGTCTTCTTCTCAGGTTAGCTCTGATACCATGTTAGTTTTTCATCATATAAGCTAGCATTATGATCTTAGGATCTTTTCACTGAGAGAATAACAAGCATAGAAATAAAACATAATCACATCACAAGAGACAAGAGACGCAAAGAGTTTTCCTTGAGGAAACCATAAAGGAGAAAACCCCGCAACTTCCTGAGAGATAGAATCAACACCAAAATAGTAAAATCCCAAAACAGTAAGATGATCTCCTAATAGCAACATTCTCTCTCTCACACACTGAGAGAGCCTCTCCTCTCTCGCTCATGCACCCCAATGAGTGAGTGTGAGTGTTGCAAGTGAGATTAATAAAGAGTCTCAGTCTCTATTTATATTCTTTTGTTCACTTTAAGTGCACTCCAACATGTCGGCCTCACTTAACAATTACTTACTAGAGCCGACATCTCTAGGAGTGTCTAATAACCCTAGTGCCCCACCACTTGTGGGGAATTTTCCTCCTCCAACCAATAGGAGGGTAACACAATGGTGGGGACTATTTCCCTGACTTACAATGACTCACCTAGGGTCGACTTCACTAGGATAGTCTAATAACCCAAGGGCCCCATAACTGTGGGTACTTTAACCCTTGACCAATAGGAGGGTTACCCACAATGACTTGACATGACTTTCTCATTATAGAAACTTCCTGGAATAAACATCGGGGTATGGCATGACTCAAATACATTACAATACATCCCAGAATAAACATCGGGTTACAATACATAAGAAATACGGATGAATACATTCCAAAGTTACAATTACATCAACATCTTTGAGGCATTATTTTATACTTTTTTGAGCCTTAGGGACTAAATCATACAAAAAAGGACCCTTTGGAGTCTTCCTCCATAGTCGTTCAGACTCTCTAAACATGAATGATACCGAGTTTTCCTTCATTGGACTTGTTAAATTAAACATTAAGAGACCCTATTTTGGGAATGAACCCCTCCTCTCTCAATTTCATAAAACATATGAGTTTGGACTTGTCTTTGGACGACCTATACAGAGTGTTTGTTACCCTCTTTGAACTCGTAAAACCAAAAAGAGGTACTCATCAATCATGATGCGGGAAATGGGAAGGGAATCATTTTTGCAAATAAATGGCAGTAGTTTGTCATTACCTTTGAACATGGCACTTATCTACATATCATTTCAGTCAATTGGGTATTTAGCTGATCTCCGTGACAATCCACTTTCATGAGTCATGTCACTCCTTTGAGTCTTTCAAAAGAATGCATTGTCCACTGTCGCACTATGTGTTTTTCTGGTTTAGTCATGCTACCAAGTCTTTTGTCGTGCCACCTGATGTTCAAAGGGAAGTTGAAGAAGTTTACCTATGCACTCAAAACAGTCTCTATCTCAATACTTTTGAGTTAGTCTTATGGTTACTACATTCACACCATTCTAGAACTATGTTTCGAGTTTCATGTCATCGATGTGGGACTCATCATGGCCCTCCGTTGACAAGACTATTCCTATCGACATCAGCTCATCATCTGGGAAATAGTCTTAGAAACAAAACTTTGTACCTTGAGATTTGTATGCCTTAATGACAGATTCTCTCACTATCAACACAGGTTCACATCATTGACCTTTGATGGATAGAATCAACTGGGTTTTTGACATCAAAAAATCTATTCATGCTCAGTAGATTGTACTAGGATACCTTGGGAACCATTGACATCAATGGTGATCTCCCTTGCACTTGTTAACGGTTCACATAATTGGTTGGTAATGAAGTGGTTTCTACCATGTTTGACTTCAGATCATTGTAATCACATGGATAGAATTTCACTTTGTGGAAGACTAGACGAAGACCCTGGGTATCTGTTTAAAAGCGCTCATTGCTTTTCCCTAGGTTGTGATGGGGTTTTGTATGTCTAGCATGGATCCACATTTGTATGGTCGTGGCTATGCTCAAATTTGTGTCTGTATGACATAAATATATGTTGTATGTTCGGTAGCTATGTCCAATTTTGATTCCTTTATCAGATGGATCTACGTTGTATTCTAGTAGCCATGCTTATTTATTCCTATCATGGATCTACCTTGTATTGTTCTGCAGCCATGAGTTGGTTACATGTGCCTAGGAGTCAAAAATATTGATGTACTACAGATGCCTACTAGACGACATTCTCCAACCGAGCTGACATTTTCACCTCGAAGTGACAACTTGTTCTCTCAAATATCTCTCTTATCGTATCCCTCTAAGTCTCATGCTTTGGGGGGAATTTTGTTATACCTAAATCTTGTCACCACCATGTGATAAGTGTTGGGCACTCAATATGCAAGTTAATTACAGCTAACATACAGAGTGTTCAATATTTATTGTCAACCTAGGGAAGTCTTTTATTTCAAGGATAGCATGCACTATATATGCTTAAACACTGAGTTGCTATAAGTAAACAATCCTATTCTTTGCTCAGCTACCCTCATCCCAAGGATCCACTTAATCTAATTTACTCTCTAAAGAATACAGTCACAATTACCATTTACTGTTATGATCTAGAATTGAAAGATTCAAGAAATCACATCTAGATTACTTTTGCAAAAAATGAATTCCTGTTTACCAAATCATCTAATGATTCATCCAACTGTATTGATCTAATTATTCTAGAAATCTAGAAATAGCAATTGAATTCAGATATTCTAGAAATTCAAAGTACATGAATGAAATTCTGCAATTACAAAAGCAAAGGGACAAACTGCGAGAATCTATAGAAACAACAATTGGAAGATCTAGGGATGAACAAGGCTGTTATAGCTACCGCACGGTTACATAAGGAGCAATTACCTATATAGTCGATTGTCACACCATACCACTGCAACTTTCCAAGAGATGTAATTAATAACACACTGTAAATCAAGAACTGTTGCAGCTTACTATGAGAAAATGAAACTATCACAAAATGAAACTATATATAATGTGATTGAGTCATGTTGTCATGCCCCGATGTTCTGATCGAGAGGATCAATAATGTAAACAAGTCATGTCAAGTCATTATGGATAACCCTCTGATTATTTAAGGGTTAAAGTCCTCGCAGTTTTGGGGCACTAGGGTTATTAGACTCTCCTAGTAGAGGTTGGCCCTCGTAGGGTTTTAGTCAGGTCGGGATTAGTATAAATAGAGAACTAGATTCTCTATTTATCATACAACTCATCCACACTCAAGTGTAGCGCATAGTTGAGGAAGGAGAAGACACTGGGGCTAGATAAGAAGAAGGTTATTGCTGTCGGGAGATCACTTATTGTTTTGGGCTTCTACTATTTTGGTGTTGACTCTATCTCTGAGGAAGTTGCAGGGTTTTATTCATTTATAGTTTCCCTGAGGAAAAACACTTTGTTCATTGTCTCTTGTGTTTGATTGTTGTACTTGTTATTTTCTCAGTTAAAGATCCTAATAATGCTAGCTTAATGTTGAAAAACTAACATGGTATCAAAGCTAACCTGAGAAGAAGACACTGTGCAGCTATGGGAACTACGGATTCCTAGTTTGTGGATCTTCCTCCATATATTTTCAGCAAAATTAAGGTGGAATAACTCTCCTCCGTAGGGCGCATCTTTCTATCGAAGCAGAATCCAATTCAGAGGTTTTTCAGTTTTGAACCCGACATTACTACCGGAAATTAGGGATTTTCACAGAAGAGGAATTTTTCAGTTAGTCCAGGCCTAGATTGATCTCCTCCCTAAAATCAAAGTTAAGGACAAATTTCAAGGCATTTGGGTGGAAAAATATCTGAAAAAGCAAAACCCTAATTTGCTCCTGTTCCAGTATTGCGGGATTTCAGCTCCAAGTCCAAATCTGACATCTTTCCCTGGTAAGATCTAAATATTTTATATTTCCATTTGAGGTTCTTAGTTTAAGATGTCTCATCATACCAATCTTGATGAAAATCTTGAGGGAGCTGATAACTTCCGAGCCTAGAAGTATAGGATCTCCCTGGTCCTGGAAGAAAATGAGTTAGACTCCTACATCCATGAGGAGGTTCCAGTTCCAAAGGGAGATGAGGCAAAGGCCTTACATAAGAATAATATGGTTATGGAAAAGAGGATCATTTCTGATTCTATCAAGGATCACCTTATACCTCAGGTGTCCTCTCTCAAGACATCTAAAGCTATGTTTGATGCCCTAACCAAATTGTTTGAAGGGAAGAACATAAACCGAAAGATGACTATGAGGAATCAAATAAAGAATGTGAAGATTCAAAATGCAGAGACCATCTAGTCTTAATTCACAAGGGTTTCTCAGATCAAGGAACAATTAGAAGTTGTAGATGAAGAAGTGGAGAATGTAGATATTATGATGACAACATTGAATGGCCTTCCTAGGTCATGGGATTCTTTCATCCAAGGAATCTATGCCATAAAGAAGTTAGTCAAATTCAATAGACTATGGGAAGAATGTTCTCAAGAAGAATCACGAATAGCATCTTGAGAAGAGAAGATGGGAAGTGAAGACCAATCTCTCACAGTTCACTCTAAGAAAGGCAGAAGAAGATCTCATTACTCCAAAGGTAAGGATCCTCATCATAGAGATAACATTAGAAGGGACCTATCAAAATTGAGATGTTATACATGTGATGAAAGAGGACACTTTACAAAATACTGTCCTACGAACAAGGGTCACTCTCATAAGAATAAGAGGAACAAAAAAAGACATCATTCTCATGTTCCAGAGGATGAGGAACCTTCTAAGAAAAGAACTAGATGTGAAAGTGAAGATTCTTCAAGCGAGGATGAATATGTTATGATCTCCGCTCTCACATGTAACATTACTCATGAAAGTGATGATTGGCTTATAGATAGTGGGGCTTCCAAACATATGACTGGATTCAAGGAATCCTTTGACATGAGACTGTCAGAACATGAATCACCTCACAAGGTGAAACTAGGAGATGAATACCAATATCCAATAAAAGGTAGTGGGGAATCTTCATATAAACTAGACTCTGGTAAGTATCTAACAATGAAAGAAGTATTTTTTGTGCCAGGACTCAAGAAGAACCTTCTCTTCATATCAACATTGGATGCAAAAGGAATGAGGGTTGCATTCATAGACGGTCAAGTCATCATGTGGCCAAGAGGAAAGACTATCGATGATGTAGTGGTAATTGGAGAACAAGAAGGAGGTTTGTACAAATTGAAGGACCATCCAAAACAAGCCTTGATCCATGACACAGTAGAGCCAAGTGAACTTTGGCATAGAAGGCTTGCACATGTGCATTACAAAGCACTACCTATTGCAAGCAAAGCTATTGAAGGTCTTCCAAAATTCCAAGAAAAACATGATGGGGTCTGCAAAGGATGTCCGAAAGGAAAGAATACAAAGAAGACATTTCCTAGAAGCAAAAGCAAATCCAAAGACATAATAGAAATCATCCACTCCGATGTATGCGATCCAATGTCATCAAAATCACTAAGCGGATATGCATACTATGTTTCTTTTATTGATGATTTTTCTAGGAAGACATGGGTTTACTTCATGAAGAACAAAGACGAAGTATTTAGAAAATTCAAGAAATTCAAAGCCTTGATTGAAAACCACACTGAAAACAAGATCAAGACTTTTTGATCAGACAATGGTAGAGAATTCACATTGAATGAATTCAAAGAGCTATGCAAAGAATCAAGGATTAAGAGGGAGTTGTCCACTCCTTATAATCCACAATAGAATGGGATTGCGAAATGGAAGAACATAACCATCATTGAAGCTACAAGAGCCATGCTTCATGATCAAGATATTCCTATGCATCTTTCAGCTGAAGCTGCCAGAACAACAGTGTATGTACAGAACCGTACTCCACATAGAGTACTCAAGAACAAGAATCCTAAAGAAGTCTTCTCCGACAAGAAACTAGAAGTCAGCCATCTAGAAATATTCGGTTGTCCTGTGTACATACACATTCCAAAAAAGAAGAGAACAAAGTTAGATCCTTCAGGAAAGAAGGATACAAGAAGATTGACATCAGCGAGGATGTGACATTTGATGAAAACACAGCTTACAACAAATCCAGAAAGATACCTGCTAAAGAACTTGAAGAAGCAGAAGCACCTAGAATTCATGATACAACTATGAACAAAGAAATTCAAGAAGAAGATCGAGAATTTGAAGAACCAAAAATACCTATAGATCCACCTCTGGAGAAGAATCCTCCTAAGAGGAAACCTACTTGGGTACAAGAACTTATCCAAGGTGTGGAAAGATATGGGGCTCCAGAAGAGAATCACAAAGAAAGAAAGAGGACTGGAACCTACTCCGGGTATGTAGCTTTACTATGTGATTTCATTGATAAAGAAACTTCTAGTTATGAAGAAGCGGCAGAATGAAAGAATGGAAGGATGATATGATCGAAGAATATCAATCGATAATGAAGAATGATGTTTGGGATGTTGTCCCAAGACCAAAAGGGAAGTCAGTTGTAACTTCCAAATGGATCTACAATATTAAGCATGCTGCAGACGATAGCATTGAAAAGTATAAGGAAAGATTTGTGGCTCAGGGTTTCTCTTAGAAAAAAGGAATAGACTATGAAGAAACCTTTGCACCTGTAGAAAAATACACTTCCATTAGATCAGTACTTGCTTTGGCTACAGTGATGAAATGGAAGATACACCAGATGGATGTCAAGACTGCTTTCTTGAATGGTGTAGTGGAAGAGGAAGGGTATGTAGAATAGCCACTCAGTTTTGAGACACATGACAGAGAGTCTCATGTATGTAGATTGAAAAAAGACCTGTACGGTTTGAAATAGGCACCCAGGACCTAGTACGACAGAATTGACAGCTTTCTATCCAGTTTGGGCTTTACCAAGAGTAAATCAGATTCCAACCTTCACTACAAGGTTGAGGATGGAAACCCAATGATGCTTCTACTGTATGTAGATGATCTATTTGTGACAGGTTTGGATGGGTTGATTGATGATACGAAGAGAAAGCTTGCTGCTAAGTTTGAAATGAAGGACTTGGGGATGTTGCATTACTTTCTAGGTATGGAGGTGTGGCATAGTACATATGGAATCTTCCTTGGACAAGGGAAGTATGTAGTAGAGATCCTGAAGAGGTTTGGGATGATGGACTGCAAGGCTATGGCCACACCTATGGCATCGAACCTAAAGCTATTGAGTGATGCTTCATCAGAGTTGGTTGATGCTACAATGTATCATCAAATGATTGGGTCATTGATGTACCTAACAAACAGAAGACCAAGCATTTACTTTGCTGTGAACACCTTGAGCTAGTTCCTGACAGATCCGAGATATGTTCACTTGATTGCTACAAAGCATATTCTGAGGTACCTGAAGGGCACAGTTCATTATGGGCTCAAGTACGATGCAAATCAAAAGATTAACCTCGAGGGTTATGTTGATTTAGATTGGGTGGGTAGTGCCATCGATAGGAAGAGAACTTCAGGGTGTTGTTTCAGTATGGGAATAGGTGTGATCTCTTGGTTTTGTAGGAAGCAATCTTGTGTGGCACTGAGTACAGCTGAAGCAGAGTATGTCGCAGCTTGTTCAGGTAGTTGTGAGGTAGTATGGCTATGGAAGCTACTGTTTGATATATTTGATCTCCAGTTGGATTCTACTTGCATACATTGTGACAACCAAATTTGCGTGAAGTTGTCAGAGAATCCAGTGTTCCATGACAAGTCAAAGCATATCGAGATCAAGTATCACTATATCAGGGATATGGTGCAAAGGGGAGCAATGAAGCTCCAGTATGTTGCGACGGAGGAATAGATAGCTGATGTATTGATGAAGCCATCAGCTAGGCTGAAGTTTGAGTACTTCAGGGAGAATTTGGGTGTCCTCTAGATCGAGGTTTCATCCAAGAGAAAATGATGAGACCCATATCCATTCTAACATGGTGAGAGGATTGGTTCCTTTCATCGTCATATGTAAGGGCTGAGCCATTTTTTCATGGTGAGAGGATTGGTTCCTTCCATGTCAGATATGAGTGCTGGCCATTTTGTCGAGTAGGATAGATGTAAGGGAAATTTCCATTCTAGGAATGGAAGCACCTAGTCAGTTACTAGGAAAACTCAATCTAGAACTGAGAATCCATTTTGATTTGATA
>LPNX011060381.1:87079-103538 GCA_001517045.1 Pseudotsuga menziesii | reverse complement strand
TTGATTAGATGTAAGGACTGAACCATTCTGTCATGGCTAAAGGATTAAGTTCCTTCCATGTCAGATGTGAATGTTGCCCATTCCGATGAGTAGGTCGGATGTAAGGGCAACTGCCATTCTCTAGGAGAATTGAGGAACCTGGTCAGTTACCAGGTAGCTCAGTCGAGGAGGACTAGGGGCCATTTTGATATGACTGTAGGATTGGTTCCTAAAATATCATATATGAGTGCAATCCCTTCCATCATTGTGAGAAGGATGTGTTCCTGCCTGGGTGGAAGTAAGTGCAGAGCCCTTTCATCATTGTGGTAGGATGTGTTCTAGCCTGGATGAATGTAAGTGCAGAGCCTTTCTTCGATCATGTGTTGATCAGATATAAGTGCTAATCCTTTCTTAGATCATGTGTTGATCAGATATAAGTGTTGTGCCTTTCTTCGATCATGTGTTGATCACATGTAAGTGTAGTTCATTTCTTCGATCATGTGTTGATTAGATGTAAGTGCAGTATCTATCTTCGATCATGTGTTGATCAGATAGAAATGTTGAGCCTTTCTTCGATCAGCTTTTGATCAGATGTAAGTGCTGGTCCTTTTTGATATGATTATAGGATTGGTTCCTACATGATCAGATGTGAGTGTTGGGCATGTCTTTCTGACGAGTAGGTCAGATGTAAGTGGTGGGCGTGTATTTCTTCGATCATGTGTTGATCATATGTAAGTGTAGTATCTATATTTGATCATGTGTTGATCACATAGAAATGATGAGCCTTTCTTCGATCATGTGTTGATCAGATATAAGTGCTGAAGAAGACATACATGGAGGCTAGGCCTACAACTAGCATGAAAAAGGGTTGGCTCTGTAGAACTTCCTATGACGAGAAGAATCATGAGATAGCACTAGTGATGATCTAGATCAAGTGATGATTGAGATCCAGTGATGATGATCCAGCAGTGATGATCCAAATCGAGTGATGATCTAGATCCAGTGATGATCCATATCCAGTGATGATGTCCCATGATGATCAAGATCAAGAGATGATCTAGATCTGAAGATGAAGATGACTTGAAGACAAAGATGACTTAAAGACTCAGAAGACTTGAGATGTAGAAGATGAGATGATCTAGCTGATATAGAGAAGAAGACCAGTACTAAAACTTGTGTCGAAAGAATACCTTCCTAGTTAAGAGGGAGTGTTGATGTATTTGTAACTTCAGAATGTATTCATCTATGTATCTTATGTATTGTAACCCAATGTTTATTCTGGGATGTATCTATAATGTAATTGAGTCATGTTTTCATGCCCTGATGTTCCGATCGAGAGAATCAATAATGTAAACAAGTCATGTCAAGTCATTATGGATAACCCTCCAATTGTATAAGGGTTAAAGTCCCCGCAGTTTCAGGGCACTAGGGTTATTAGACTCTCCTAGTAGAGGTCAGCCCTAGTAGGGTTTTAGTCATGTTAGGATTAGTATAAATAGAGAACTGGAGTCTCTATTTATCACACAACTCATCCACACTCAAGTGTAGCACATAATTGAGGAAGGAGAAGACACTGAGGCTAGATAAGAAGAAGGTTATTGTTGTTGGGAGATCACTTACTATTTTGGGCTTTTACTGTGTTGGTGTTGATTCTATATCTGAGGAAGTTGCGGCGTTTTCTCCATTTATGGTTTCCCCGAGGAAAAACACTGTGTTCATTGTCTCTTGTGTTTGATTGTTGTACTTGTTATTCTCTCAGTTAAAGATCCTAATAATGATAGCTTAATGTTGAAAAACTAACAAGCAATCCCTATGGGAAGGTAGGCCCATCCTTCACATAGAGATGTTGGAAGTGACAAACATTAAAACACTGAGATCTGAAGTAACTCCTTGTATTAAAAAGGGTAGATAAACCACACAACCTCAGTCGCAGCTAACACAATAATTTGGTTAAAAAATTCAACCCCTGGCTCAGAAAAGTTCCCCATATTTATGCAATGTCAATCATAACATCCTATCCCTATTATTGGGTAGCGGTGAAGATCTCTGATCTTCAAGCGAACTTAATTACAACAACTATTACAGTCGTGGTAGGATGAGAGTAGGAAATATAGGGAAATTGTTAATTGACCCAGAAATAATGATGATCCTGTTCAATTGACAAGATATCCCATAGATCACAACTATTTTCGACCAGCGGCAAACTGTTGCCTTCCAAATTTGTCACATTCTGTTGCAGCTACTCTTCTACAGCTTTGCATGGAATAATACATTAGGACTACGTTCTTTGGGAAATGGTAGGATGGATAGTGATCAACTTAAGCAATGAATGTTCATCCTTCCCTTAGCATGTTCATCCCACTACACCTGCATTCTCTATATCTCGAAATACCTTTATAAACCATCATATGTTAGCATATTTGAATATATAGAGCCTTAATTACCACAATCCTAAGCATTAATAAAATAAGACAATAACTAACCATACATTTGTTACTTGAGGGGCAGAGTGAGGGAAAAACATTTGTTTGGCATGCACAATAGGGTAGGATAAGGCAAAAAGAGATGGATAAGGATGGTAAAAAGGGGGCGATTTTTGGGCCCAACATCTCCCCCCAACTGTCCTGTTGCATGTCCTCGTGCAACAACCTCCATTATTCTGAATCTGAATCTTGCACTATGCTTTGTTCATGGAGAGAAGAAAAGTTGTAGGGAAATTCAGACATTCCTTCTTTTTCTATAAACCCTTTATGGACAACCCAATATCTCCAACATTTCTACTCTTCTACCCTGGTCAATGAGAAATACTCCCTATATAGTTTTGTTGGCCACTAGATGAGAGAAAATTTAAATTTCAGTCCCAACCAATTAGCCCCACATTCCCTTATACATCCAACATAACCCTCAATCCTAGAAAGTGCTTGTTCAAAATTTCTATAACAATAGGGATCCCTATTTCTAAGGGTTGGAGAGGAAACTTGCCATCTGTGCCTACTTCCTTCCAAAGATGTTTGTTGATGTATGGAAATTTGGCTGGTACAAGTGGAAATAACCCCCTCCTGTAGTTCCATTTTATGTCGAGTCTGGATGGGGCATGAGAGTAGACTCTGTTGCCGAGCAAGGAGAAGACAAGGATTTTGAGGCTCACTTTAGATCCATAGATTAGAGTGGAATTCATTGTGAGAAAAGGTTTGAAAAGACCTTTCCCATTGAAGATGATTGCTCACAAAAGAAGCAAAATCCCTCAGCTAAACATCACCTGAAAAGGGAACAGGATTCGAATGGTGGTCCAAAGGACAAGCCATCTCATGCAAATACAGCTCACACAACAAATTCTCATCCGCAAAATTACTTCTCATAAATGTTTCCAAGAATTTTGCTGAGGTTTCTATCTCATATGATCTTCCTTATTTCATAGCCCTTAACTTAAACCAAATAAATTGTTCGAATAAAAAGACAGGGTAAGAGGAGGTGGTTACCTTGGTGCCCAATAATTCCTGAGAAAGAGCATACATCTGGTCTTTTTATACCTGCATAGACTTGAACTTCTTCAGCTTCCTCATCTCCTTCTGTAGTTCTTCCTCACAGAGTTTCTGAGTCATGAGTTCTTCTGCCCATTTTTCCTTTAGTCCCTTGATAGTATTTTTATGTTCAGCGAGGGAAACCATCCCTTCTTGGTAGTTTTCCACCTGACTTCTCCACTTCCTTACTTCCATTCTCAAGATTGAGATCTCTTCTGTAGGATTCAGGGTTTCTTCTTCTTCAGGATACTCCTCATTGTCAGAATCGATATTAATAAAATTTTGAAGGGGTTCAGTGCACACCTTATCCCTTGATGTGCCACATTGGACATTCTGCACTTCTGAAGTTACTTCTGGGGGTGCTGGTTCTTGTGTAATAGCATCCCTTCCTGAAATTTCTTCTAAAACAATCCAACCATCGGTATTCCTGAAACAACTCCTACAGATGTTGGTTCTTGTGTAACAACATCCTTTTTCTTGGGTTATCCTATGGCCACTTCGGTAGCTAATTATGAGGATGTTGGTTCTTATGGAACAACTTCTTCCTGAATTTGAATCTTCTTATCTACCTAATTATCAATTGCAACTTCAGCAGGGGAATGTAAGGCTACTGATTCTTGTGTGATAGTGCCATGTTCTTCTTCTTCCTCATGCTGTTGGGATTATATGTCCTCTTAAATATGAAGCTGTTCTTCAAGGATTTCAGTATCACCTAAGGGTTGTGATTGAGCTTGTTCATCTTCACCTAAATCCACGTCAGGAATGATATCCGATTCAGGATTGGCTTCTTGTTGCATCCCGAGAGTCTCTACTGCAATTTTTAAGGATGTTGGTTCTTGTGTAGCAACATCCTAGTTTACTTCTTCATCTCCCTTTTGTGATTCCATTTCTAATATCTCGATGTCATGAGATAATTCAGGAGTCATAGTACAAATTTCTTTATTGAATTTCAGAATGTTTTCAATCCCTAGTTCTTCTTCCCTCATTTGGAGAACAACTTGAACAAGAACATTCAAGGATGTTGGTTCTTATGTGTCAGCATCCTGTTCTACCTCATCATTGTTCTTCTACTATGGTTCCATCTCTATTATTTCTGTGTCATGAGAAGGCTCAGGAGTCACAGTGAAATATTCCTTCACAAAATCAGGAATAACCTCATCCTCTGGTTCCTTTGTCCCAAGTCTGGTGGTAATTTCAATAGGAATATTCAAAGATGTTGGTTCTTGTGTGACAACATCATGCTCATCTGCAACTTTCTTTTCCTGGAGTTTCTCTTGGGGAGTCTCACCGTCTTTCCAGTCAGTTTGTCCCTATTCTTCCATAAATGTAGGTGCAGACTACTGTGTTGTAAAGGCATGAAATATAACCTTGTATCCTGACTCATCAAATATTTCTCCACACATAGGACAGACCACTCTTTCTTCCTCATTGCTAGCCTCAGTAGGAATTGATCCTTCCAGTTGGTCTGCAGCCTCAACCATTGTGTGCATCTTCCTTTCACTCTATGTTTTGCATGCTTCCTTCCAATTTTCCAATTCTTTTCAGAGTGCTTGTACTTCCTCTTTTAATAACCTATTTTCAAATAGAAGTCCTTTAATTTGAGGTTCTTCTATGACTGGTTCCTATGGGTCATCAATTGGTTTGGGTCTATGAATGGGGAACTCAATTTGTGATTCTAAGGTTGCCCATCTTTCCCTTGCTACTTCTGCTACTATGACTGACCTAGTTCTTTTCCTTCTTATTGGTGGTTACACCTTTATTTCATCATTTGATCTCCTCCTTTTTCTCTGTGGTGTTGGAGTTTCTAAATTCACAGCTAAAGTGGAAGGAATATCCCCAGTTCCAACATTTTCTTGTTCTTCAGGATGTTCTTCCTCAATCAGGGTTCCTCCCCATTCAGGGTAAGATTCAATGGTCACCACCTTAGTCTTTTCTTCTTTTATCATAGCTCTAACATCTTTGATTTCAAGTGTCGCAACATCTAATGCTGCTCCAGTTTCAACCTCTGCTATCAGAGCCACCATAATATTTAGTCTTTCCACAGGGTTTTCTTATACATCTCCTCCCAATTATTCTGCTTGTTCTCTTGACTGATCCTCTGATCCAGTCTCATCTCCCTACCAACTAAATTGGAGGGGATATGAACCTCCTGGTGCTCTACATTTCCCCCCAAATTTGGATTTACCGGCTCTTCTTGATTTTGAACAGGCCCCATGAGTATAGGTATTGCCATTTCTTCTTCTATTGGAACACCGAGTAGAAGAATGGGTTCCTGAACTTGAGCTGTAAATTGCTCCCAGGTTTGGTTGTGTTGAGAAAGGGTCCATAGGATTATTAATTTAATGAGGCCATGGTGGGCAAGTGAAGAGAGTGGATGCTTAGAAGCTCAGACAAACCCAGCCATATGATGTAAATCATTGAATAAATAGAATGGCATGTTTAACAAAACCCTATGATGGAGGTGAGATAATAAAGGAAATTCAGAGTCATAGACTATTTGATACCTACCTTCATAGGTGATATACATTTTGAGAAAAATGGCTACTTGATTCCATGGGCGTGGCAGTGACTGTAATGCTATCCCCCTCCATGACGGTTGAATTTTCTCCCCTTCCCTGAGAAAGTCCTGTATTGCTGCTGGATTGGGGGTTCTTCATCCAAACCAAGATATTCCCACCTAGGGAAGACCAGTGAACTCAACCACTATGTCTTCAGAGACTTCAATACATAATCCCCAAACCTCTGAGTGGGTTTCCGTAAGATTCAACGCGAACTGTAAAGCTGTTTCACAGTGAAATCCATTCAGGCGTTGGAAGAATTCAGTCCAACCTGTATCTTGAAAGCTGGTGAAAACTTCAGCATTATGTCTAATTTCTCACATGTTTGGAGGTTCATACTGAGCTGGAATACCCATGTTTATGTGCCTTCAAAAGTATGTTGCAGTCCGACAAATTACAGATTCTGACAATGGAGGTTGAAGCACAGAGTATGCATGAACAACTGAGAGTGGAGTTGGGTAACTTTGGAAAGTTTTAGTGCATTGGATTAGTTGTAATTTTATCCCAAATTAGGAAAGGTGGTGGTTATCAGGCAAGATAATTAGTCATTAAGTCGCACGAGTGGAGAGCTAACGATGCGATAATGGGCACAGAAAAGAAGGTATGATTAATATTGTCAGATCCCATTAATACTTAATAAAGTAGTTAATCAAATCCATACGTTTGAAAATACGCGATGGTTGATGTCCTTTGGAGAATAGTAGAGCATGTGATGTGCATTCATTGTGAAATATGCAGTCATTAAATATAATCATTATTACAGGGGTGCTGTAATAACATTTTTCGTCGATGAACCAAAAACCATCATGTTAAAATGGTCGAAAACATGATAAGTGTTGGAGTATGAGTCAAACTGCCAGCATCAAGAATCGGAGCCATATCTGGAGGAGTTGCTAACCATGCTTGCAAAGAGTTCTACCAATAATGAAGGAGTCGCAGCCGTAGATCATAAAGAAATCAGATAGGTCAGCATAGTTGCGGGCTCGGATTATAGAAACATTAGCCAAATGTAGTAGAGTCACAGCTGCCAGAAAAAGATGTCACAGCTACCAGAAAAGATGTCACAGCTGCTAGAAAAAGGCGTCACAGATATCGAAAAAAGGCATCGTAGCTACTGAAAAAAGGTGTCGTAGCTGTGTTGGGGCCCCAAAATTTGTAGGCAACAACAGTAAGGGATTCTCCCCAATCAACGTTCCCAACTAGCCCATTGACTGTTTGGTATAGGGAATCTGTCCGGTTTGCGGTCCGGCTACCGTAGGTCAAGTACAAAACAAAGGCTTTACCGGTTACGGCCCGATCCACCGTGAGTTTTGTATTTTTTGACTTAATGTATGATATGAAAGTGCCTAATTAACCATGCAGGGTGATAAGATGCGAGGAGCAGTCACAATGTGATGCGCGGGTTCTTACCTCTCATCTTAGACTCACTAGCATCCCAATCACAAACAACAAGGAAAACAAACTAACTACCTAAACTATCCCTAGGGAGCAGGATTATCACTTGTAAGTGAGTAATACATTTTGTACATGCATTATGAAGAGTTATAGTTAGCTGACACTTCTTTCAAGACACACGAACAATTACAGATATTTAAACAACCAGATAGTCGATTATTTTATGAACAACATTTATTACTCACAGTGGAAAACATCCCAAAAGATACTGAAGAACATTCAACAAGAACATAGGTTCAGGAAGTTAAATACTCTCATAATAAATGAAACACAGCTGAAAATGAAATAGTTCCTCTTCAACATTATTCATTGAGTCGCATTGATACATTCCACATTTCACTCTCTCCAGCAGGAAAAAGTTGCACTTTATGACTGTAAAACGAAATAGTTCCTCTTACAAGAAAAAGAGTTTACAAATTTTTCCAGGGAAAAAGTCCCTTCTAAGTCCTACTTTCAAATATTTAATCTACAATTACCCAGTGCTTCAGTTTCCCTCAGACGCATGATCTTTCCCATTTCTCAAACGCTTCACATTCATATATCTTGTCTATATGCAATCATGAACCACTTGGTAATTGATCAGTTGTTCGGGTCTGTGCATTTATAGCTCCAGATTTCGTCTTTTACTCCCCTGGCCCTCCTAGTGATCCCCCTGGTTTCAGTTATACTTCTGCCAAAACGGTCTGTCTTTCTCTACACCATGGTAGATTGACCGATCTCCTCAAAACCGCCTGCAATCAAATCGATAAGCATCATTCAAAAGCAACAAATTTTACCAATTGAAACGACTATTCCACAAGGAAAACTGCTAGGCATACTACCATTGTATCATCAAAAATTTATCAGTTGCCGACACTACTACCTCGACCATCTCTAGACCGGACAACCTTACCAGCGGCGGCAACAGGGAAACTTGTCAACGGCTAAAATACCAACACCAGAAGGGTAGACCACTCCCTAGGCGGGGAACTTAAAATCGGCAATCGGAGGACATTAACATCGGGGGCTAAACCGCTTTCCTAGCCGCAATGATGGAAGAGAAATAAGCTGCAGCTAAGCGAAACGCAGGCAGGAAAAGGCTATCAGTTGGAAGTCAGACGACTTTACACTTCGGAAGCTGAAATACTTTGGGAGCCACAACGGCGGAAAAGAGAAGGCTAGAGCCATGCAATGCATGTCAGAAGTCGGACGAATTCGCACTTCGGGGCCCAAATGACTTCCACAGTTGCAACGACGGACGACAAAACGGCTTCGGGTACGCGGCTAAATCAGGTTAACACGCATCGACAGTCGGAGCCTTTCACACTTCAGATGGCAAAATAGTTTGGGAGCCGCAATGACGGATAGGAAAAGGCTATCAGCCGCTGATTTAACAAAAACGACTTAAATGTTTCGGACATCTTTTCAAATCAACATCGGACAGAAAATCTGCCATACCTCCACAACAGTGACCACAACATAGAAAACTGGTTTGATCAACAAGCAAAACAAACTTAAAAGCTGCGACTCACCATAAACTCCAACGCAATCAAAATCTGAACCTTGGTCAAGAGTTAAGCTTTTGTAGCCATTAAAATTAAAACACAGATTGACAACTCAAAGGATTCAATGATCAAAGCAAAACATGAGGAGGGGTCCAAAATTTAAGAAATTTGGGGAGAAAAGTTGCAGCTGCAACAATTGGCGATTACCTGGTGAACCTAGATCTCTGGGCAATTAACCTTTGAGTGACAGACTGTCTAACAACAAATGCATTCTATTGAATTTTTTCAGCTATCTAGATTTCTCGAATGCCGAAAGTGTGTACCTCCAATCATTAATAATAATCCAATTTGGGAGAGTGGAAACCAAGATTTTCAAGTCTAGATAACTCTGTTGAGGCCAGAAAATGAGTTTCATTATTACCTTTGTCTTCAGGTAGCTAACAGCTTGGACACCACAAGATTGTAGCACATGGTAAACAGAAATATTCGTTTGTTCCTTGTTCCCATGCCATTTTAGCACTTTTTTGTGCTTTTGGACTTTTGTCCCTTTTCATATGAGTCCTCCTGTACGCCTTTTTTACTGAATTTTAATTCAGGATCCTCTATCCCATAGTGTCCTTTTGTGTGAGTGGTGTACTTCAAGTTTCAGCTCACGGACGGAGAGGATCTTTTGGCAAATTAGTATTTATGGTTCAGCACCTGCTTTGATTTATGATGCTTTCATAGGAGTTTTTTTCTTTATTTGCCTTTTGGCATTCATTTCTTGGCATGGGATCATTTATGTTTAACATACTTTTCACCTTGCTCCTTTCCATGGGTCTTCTGCTGTCTCTCCTTAGAACAATTTAAATGTGACATGGATGGAGCCCAACATAGTATTCCAGACTCTCTGAATCTGGTTTATTAAACAGGGATTAAGCAGGACTTCAATGCACAAAGAATTATTCAAGAAAATGACTAAACTGGAAGAAATTCTTTTATATAAACAACAACCCACAGTCTGATCACTGAATTGTTCATCACTCCCAAAAATTTTGATGTTCCCCAAGCAACCGTGGGTTCATCCCATTTATTGAAAACAAGAAGAAAAAAAATCAAACTAAAGCAAACTGAAAAACATGACTCAAAAGACAACCAGACGGATTATTTATATACAAGACAGAATAAATCAAACAAACTCAGGAAAAATAAGGCTTGAGAACCAAACCATTTACTGGTAGGTTCTCCTCCCACCCCTGCAGATCTTGCAACTTGTAAGTAGAAGGACCAAGCTTCGCTACAATCTGAAAAGGGCCTACCCCCAACTGCTGGAATTTGGTATGCTTTCCCTTCTCATCATGGGGGTGGTCCCATTTGAGGACTAAGTCTCCTACTTCAAAGTCTTTTGTCCTAGCTTTATGCTTGTCAAACCATCTCTTAACTGACTCTTGTTGTTGCTTAAAGTGTCCTTTGGCTTTAGATCTAGCCTCTTCTGCTTTCAGGAGATTATATATTCTTATCTGTAAAACTTCATCATCAGACCCTCTAGAATCTTGAGCTAGTATGGAAGATGGTAGCATGATATTGGGAGGAAGAATGGCTTCTTTTCCATAGACAAGGGTATAAGGAGACACTCCAATTGCAGACTTGGGGGTGACTCTATCAGCCCAAAGGGTATTTGGTAATGCTGAGGGCCAACTCCTCTGGTTTTCTACCACAGTCTTTTTTAAAATTTAATCAAATTTTTGTTAGAGGATTCAGCCAGGCCATTTCCTTATGGACAGTAATTAGCAGAATAATGCAATTTTATCCCTTATCATGATCAAATGTAGTCAACTTAATTGATGAAAATTATTTAGCATTATCAAAGACTAACGAAACTGGAACTCCAAACCTGGTCATGATATGATCCTGCAGGAAGCTGATGACTTCGTCTTCATTTATCTTGCGTAGCGGGATAGCTTCGACCCAGCGAGTGAAATAATCAGTCACAGTCAGAATGTACTTGTGCTGCAGAGAGGAATTTGGTTTTATTTCTCCAATAATATCCATCCCCCATTGCTCGAATGGTTCCGTGATCATCACAGGATTTAGGGGTGCCACTGCTTTAGGCTGTCTCCCACCACACCTTTGGCAAATATCACATTTCCTGACATGTGCGTGTGCGTCTCTAAAGAGCGTAGGCCAGTAGTAACATGCCCTGATGATTTTGTGAGCTGTGGTATCCCCTGAATAATGTCCTCCAGCAGGACCGTCATGCAATTCTGCCATCACTTTCTTTGCATCTTTCTTTTCTAAGCATCTGAGAAGAACCCCGTCATAATTCTTTCTGAACAATACCCCTTCCACAATTTGATAATATGTTGATTTAAGACGTAGCGCTCTTCTTTGCTTGGAATTCCAATGTTCAGGTAACAACCCTACCTGCAAGTAATGCAAAAGGTCTCTATACCAAGACTCGGGAGCTGTAAATAAAGGACATACATCCATTACATGTAATTCGGCCTCATCCCCCCAGGCTTGTTCTTCATTGTTCCCACTTTTAGTCATCAATTTACATAACCCTTGGCCTTTAACTATAGAGGCTGGCTTGAATTCAAGGTCGTATTCTTGAAGAGCTATTACCCATTTACCTCTTCTTTCTCCTAATTCCTTCTGTATAAGAAAAGATCTTACGGCTGGGTAGGGAACTATTACCTTGGTTCGCGTCTTTAATATATAAGGCCTGAATTGATTTACTACTTTGAATACTGCATAAGCTTGTTTATCAATAGCTGGGTAGTTCAATTCGGCCCCTTGTAGACCAGTACTCATAAAGGATATTGGGAATTCATCCCCTCCTTCTTCTTTCTAGGTGAGCACGACTGCCAGTGAATCATCGGATGCAAATGTATATAGAATAAAGTCTTTGTCGAAGTCTAGGATTTTCAAGGAGGGTATGTGTGCAACAGTAGTTTTAATTTTGCTGAAAGCATTCTTCTCAAGTTCAGTCCACTTGAATTGTGCATTCTGCTTGACCATCTGCTGCAGCGGCTTAACAGTCTGGGAAAAATCAGGCACAAACCTTCGTACAAAATTTATGGTTCCCATGAAGGATTGCATCCCCTTTTTATTATGGGGAAAGGGGATTTGTTCAATAGCCTTAATTATTTCTGGATCAATGGAGATCCCTTGCTTTGAAACTATGTGGCCCAACAAATTTCCTTCCGTGACAGCGAATACACACTTTTTAGGATTGAGTGAAATGCCATACTTACGACAACGTTCAAAAATTTTCCTTAAGTGAAATGTGTGCTCTCCCCTTCTCTTCGAGAATATTGTAATATCATCAAGGTATACTATAGTGCTTCGGCCAATCAGTCCAGGGAAAGCTATGTCCATAGCCCTCTGAAATGTTACTCCAGCATTTATAAGCCCAAAGGGCATCCTTCTGTAGGCAAAGGTTCCCCACTTGGTTCTGAACGTTGTCTTCAACCTATCTTCCTCGGCTACTAATACTTGATTGTAGCCAGAGAAACCGTCTAATAATGAAAATAGTTCAGAACCAGAGACCATTTGCAGCAATTGCTCCATGGGTGGCACAGGGTAGTTATCTTTATCAGAAGCGTGGTTTAGATTTCTGAAATCCATGCAGAGTCTGATTTCTCCAGACTTTTTTCTTACTGGTACCATATTTGACACCCACTCAGAGTGTCTGACTTTGAAAATGATTCTAGCATCCAATAATTTCTTTACTTCACTCTGAATCAGCGGTTCCAACTTTGGATGCATTTTTCTCAACGGCTGCTGATATGGCTTGACACCTGCTTTAATGGGGATGACATGTTTGATGATGCTAGTATCGTATGTTTCCAAGTCTTTGTACGTCCATGCAAAAACATCTTTATGTTGTTTAAACAAACTAACGAACTTATCTCTTTCCGTTGGTGAACAACATTTTCCGAGATTCACAAATTTAGGATTCGTTTCAGTCCCTAAATTAATCAGCTCAAACTGCAGAGATGAGTTGTGGGTCTTCACGTTGGGTGGTCTTCTGAATTTTTCATTTAAATCAAACATTTTTTCCAACGTTCTGACTCCTTTAGGAATGAAATTATCGTATTTCATCTCAGCCTGATGCTCTTCATCGTCTATGATCGCTCCTTTAAACACTTCATCATTCGTTAAACATTCTATGATCTGCTGGTCATCATCGAACACTCATAGGTTTGTAATCATGTCAGGTACAGAGGGCCTGAAAAGTAGTTCAACAAAGCATCGATTATTAGTGGGTATGAGTCTAGCGGCTGATGTGGCCAACAGATCAGCAGCTGCATTTTTAATTCTTGGAATTGAAATAATGTTAAATGCATTAAAATATTTCAGCAAATACCATACCTCATTCTAGTAAGCCTTTAAGTGAGGAGAAATACAATGTATCTGATTCCGGATTTGTTTCGCAATAATTTCAGAATCCCCAAAAACTTTTAGATTACTTACCTTTAATTCAATTGCATTTTTTAGTCCCTGCACCAGTGCTTCGTACTCAGCTGTATTATTAGTACACTCAAACTCTAATCTACATGAAAGGAAATGTTTATTCTTCTGTGGGTCAATCAGGACACAGCTAGCCCCTGATCCTTCTAATGTCTTAGAGCCATCGAAAAATAAAGTCCAAAAATCATTAACTATTGAAAATGAATCTACTCCTACTGCTAAGTCTACTATTTTACAGTCAATCTCATCAGCCTGTGAGAATCGAAGGAGATCAGGCTGGGTATCAGATGTGTTGCTGGCTTCTTCTTCTTGGTAATTACCTGGTTCCAACTCAATAAAATAGTTTCCCAATACAGAATCCACTGGTACATTCCTCTCCTCCAGTTGAGTAACATTGTACTTCATGTGAGGCTCTCTTAAAATCTTGATCTGGTTCGGAATTCCTTTGTATGGCAACCACAAATGCGACCAATCTGAGGCAAAATATCCATTTAATTTGGCCTACCAATGTCTGCTCAGGACGAGACTGTAAGCATCTGGTATATCAGCCACCATGATGTTAATAACTTGGAAAACTTTGTCATTAGATTCCAGATAGACTAGGACATCTTCCAGCTCACCAATTACCTTTACATCCATTCTGTCCAATTAAACCACCCTCCACGTGGATGGATTAGGCTGCCCATTGATATTTTTACAGACTGATATGGGCATAAAATTTACTGACGCGCCTGAGTCTACCAAGCAGTTATGTACATTATGATTGAAAATTTCAAACGTGAGGAGGAAAGTTGGATGTTTGCTTTTAGACTTACCTCCCACGTTGGTTTCCCCAATTTCTTCCTCTTCTTGAGGTTGATTGTTAGCGAGTAGCTTCTCATCCGATGCTTCAAGTGATTTCAATAGTATTTCCTTTTGTTGCGGCATTTTACACATTTCGAATAGTGGAAAAGTCGCTTTTATCTTCTTTAAATCCTCCACAATGTCATAATCCATCGGTTGCTCAATGAGATGGGGTTTTCCAGCATTTTCTTCACTGGGCTTGGCCTGCGTGTCACTCTGCCTAGGATTTTTGCTGGTAATAGTGAACTCTGGAATTTTATCAGCCAAAGATTTGTCTTGAAATCTCTTCTTAACATTTCTCTGTAGCCTCTTAATCTTTGGGAGTATAATACTGTCTTCCTTAACCGTCCCTTGGCTCCTCGTGGCTACGTTGGTTTCCATAACGTCTTTACACCCCTGAGTCTTTTCTTCTTCAGCATCAAGTGAGACAGAATTCCATAAAGCCATGGTTTCCTCTTCCTGTTCTTTAGTAGACGTAGAAGCAGGATTTTCTTTTCTTTCTTCATTTCCCTCTTCTGTCAATCTAGAATCTAACAGTTGATTCATGACCAACGTCATCGAATTTATCCACTGTGGACAATTCTTCTCAGAGTGTGGCTGTTGGTGGAATGTGCAAAAATTATCCAAGCCTACCTCTGTTAAATTCATAGATGCAGTATTGTGTGGAGGAGGTTGAGACTGGTGGTTATCCTCTCTTTTCTTATAATATGGCTTATAAAACTTTTGTGCTTCCTTTTCTTTCTCCATATCTATGATTTTATTGGAAAGCTTCTGCATCATTTGGCCATATTTTACAAATATGGAGACTTTTCTTCCTTAGGCTTAGTAAACAATAAGGCTTTTCTTCCCGTGCCTTTCTCTCCAGACTGTTCTGGATAGTCTTCAATGCTCTCTCTTTCAGCTTCCACCACTTCTGCTTCTTCTTAGGTTTTTTTCAAAGTAGGCTTGGCCCTACCTTTGGCAAACATGGCCAAATTAGGGCCTAAAGCTGAAGTATAGTATTCAATAAGAACTTTGTCTGAAGGCTTATCTGTTTCAGAGAAGTTCTTGAGATATGATGCAAACCTTTGAGTGAAACTATGCACTTTTTCTTTTCTTTCTTTCTTCAACGTGCACAACCCTTTCATAAGAGCTGCATGAGTTTTCTGAGTTGCATACTTACTCCTGAAAATTCTTTCGAAGGTATCCCAATCAGGGATAGAGTTAGCAGGAAATCCAAAGTACCATGATGATGCAGCTCCTTTAAGGGTATGTGGGAATAGTCTGAATACCGCGTATTTATGTTCCTCGGCCCGTAATCCCTCAATTGCCAAGTAAAAGCTTTGTAGGTGATCATCTACTAGTATTTTCTCATTGGGATCAAACTTGGGCAACATCTTGTCAAAGGCTTGAGGTAGGTCATGTAAGGGAGGTGTAAGGTTTAATGGTGATCTGGCTCTCCATGCAGGTGGTGGATTTGGTGGGTTAGGTGGTTGATTAGCATTTACTCCTGCCATGAGTCTGAGTGGGGAGTGAGGAGGTGAACTGACTGGAGTACAAGCAGGAGAACTGTGAGGGGTTTCTGGGCCTTCTTGATTCAAAGGTAGCACAGCTTCCTGTAAGGCTATTTCTACAAGTTCTTCCCAGTCTCCAACCAACACTGAGTCTTCTGCTACAAGGCAGTATTTCCTTTTATACTCTCTCCTGGGAAGTTCAAGGATGATTGGCAATCCTCCAATCTTCTTCACATATTCTCTGGTGTGTCTTCTCAGATCATTAACAATTTTGTTACCAACAGAATATAGATGTTCTCTTTCTTCCGGAATTGGATTATGAAACCCACTACTTTCAGAACTGTTACCGGTGGAATATTCTCGGGAAAATGGGTTTCCTCGACCAGCCATGCACTGGCGTCCCTCCTTCTAGCACCAAAACTGTTGGGGCCCCGAAATTCATAGGCAACAATAGTAAGGGATTCTCCCCAATCAATGTTCCCAACTATCCCGTTGACTGTTTGGTATAGGGAATCCATTCGGTTTGCGGTCTTACTACCGTAGGTCAAGTACAAAACAAAGGATTTACCGGTTACAGCCCGATCCACCGTGAGTTTTGTATTTTTTGACTTAATGTATGATATGCAAGTGCCTAATTAACCATGCAGGGTGATAAGATGTGAGGAGTAGTT
>LPNX011060381.1:58132-86781 GCA_001517045.1 Pseudotsuga menziesii | reverse complement strand
GAAGTTAAATACTCTCACAGTAAATGAAACACAGCTGAAAACGAAATAGTTCCTCTTCAACATTATTCATTGAGTCGCATTGATACATTCCACATTTCACTCTCTCCAGCAAGCAAAAGTTGCACTTTATGACTGTAAAACGAAATAGTTCCTATTACAAGCAAAAGAGTTTACAAATTTTTCTAGGGAAAAAGTCCCTTCTAAGTCCTACTTTCAAATATTTAAACTACAATTACCCAGCGCTTCAGTTTCCCTCAGACGCATGATCTTTCCCATTTCTCAAATGCTCCACATTCCTATATCTTGTCTGTATGCAATCATGAACCACTTGGTAACTGATCAGTTGTTCGGGTCCGTGCCTTTATAGCTCTGAATTTCATATTTTACTCCCCCGGCCCTCCTGGCGATCCCCCTGGTTTCAGTTATACTTCTGCCAAAACGGTATGTCTTTCTCCACACCACGGTAGATTGACCAATCTCATCAAAACGGCCTGCAATCAAATCGACAAGCATCATTCAAAAGCAACAAATTTTACCAATTGAAACGACTATTCCACAAGGAAAACCGCCAGGCATACTACCATTGTATCATCAGAAATTTATCAGTTGTCGACACTACTACCTCGACCATCTCCAGACCGGACAACCTTACCGGCGGCGGCAACAGGAAAACTTATCGACGGCTAAAATACCAACATCGAAAGGGTATACCACTCCCTAGGAAGGGAACTTAAAATCAGCAATCGGAGGAAATTAACATCGGGGGCTAAACCACTTTCCGAGCCGCAACGGCGGAAGAGAAATAAGCTGCAGGTAAGCGAAACGTGGGCGGGAAAAGGCTATCAATCGAAAGTTGGACGGCTTTACACTTCGGAAGCTAAAATACTTTGGGAGCCGCAACGACGGAAAAAGAGAAGGCTAGAGCCATGCGATGCATGTCGAAAGTCGGACGGATTCGCACGCATGTCGAAAGTCGGACGGATTCGCACTTCATGGCCCAAATGACTTCCACAACCACAACGACGGATGAGAAATGGCTTCGGGTACGTGGCTAAATTAGGTTAACACGCATCGGCAGTCGAAGCCTTTCACACTTTGGATGTCAAAACAGTTTGGGAGCTGCAACGACGGACGAGAAAAGGCTATCAGCCACCGATTTAACAAAAATGACTTAAGTGTTTCGAAAAGATTTTCAAATCAACATCGGACAGAAAATCTGCCATACCTCCGCAACGGCGATCACAGCACAGACAACTGGTTTGACCAACAAGCAAAAAAAAATTAAAAGCTGCGACTCACCATAAACTCCAATGCAATCAAAATTCAAACCTTGGTCAAGAGTTAAGCTTTTGTAGCCATTAAAATTAAAACATATACTGACAACTCAAAGGATTCAACGATCAAAGCAAAACATAAGGAGGGGTCAAAAATTTAAGAAATTTGGGGAGAAAAGTTGCAGCTACAACAAGCTGCCATAAAAAGGTGTCGCAGCTGCCGAAAAAAGGCATCGCAACTACCAAAAATAGGTGTTAGGTTGATGAAAGTTGACGGTGTTGCAAATACCAGAGAATATGAAAAATGGGCAAAAGTAAAATGATGTTACAGCTGCACAAAATGGGATAAGGAGGGAAGTTTTATAGTGTTGCAGCTGCCGGAAAAGATGAAAAATGGGCAAAAGTAAAATGGTGTTGTAGCTGCGCGAAATGGAATAAGGGTGGGAGTTTTACGGTGTTGCAACTATGCAAAACAAGATAAGGAGGGAGTTTTTATGGTGTTGCAGCTACCGAAAAAGATGAAAAATAGGCAAAAGTAAAACGGTGTCGTAGCTACATGAAGCGAAATAAGGGTAGGAGTTTTACGGTGTTGCAGCTGCAACAAATTTATTCAAGGAATTTTCTTCTAGTGCAAGTGGTTACAGAAAAATGACACTGGTCACCAGGCCTGATGATGACCACCGCTCTTAGGTGCTTCCCTACACATTTCATAAAAAAATAGATCAAGTGCAAAAGAAAACAAAAGCAAAAACAAACAATTTATTTATGTACAAGAATTCATATAAGATTTACAGTGATTACTAAGGATTGACAGGGGTAGAAAGAAATTCCTGCCCTTGTGCTAGCTGGTAGTCTGGATTAGCTACAATCTATGATATAAATGCATCCTTTGAAATGGGCTTATGGTACAGCTGTAGCCTGTGACCATTAGCAAATAATGGTGTGCAGTTCTCATCAATGGTTACTAGGCAGACCATACCATTATCAAATACTCTCTCTACTAGATATGGGCCCATCCATCTTGTGTGTAGTTTACCCTTGAAGTCTCTTTTAAATCCTGAATCATATAATAGTGTCCAGTCTCCATCATAGAAGACTTTCTTCTTGATGAATTGGTCATGCCAATTGGACCTCTGTTGCTGGATTAATACAGTCTAATCTACATCGGCTAACTGGTTCTTGTCAAGTTCATTCAGTTGATTCAATCTTTTCTTCTGGGATTTAGTTACATCTAGGTTTACCTCTGTGTCTATCTTCAAAGTATTAATCTCAAATTCAATTGGGAAGATGACACTTTTCCCATACACCAATTCGTAAGGAGAGAAACCTGTAGTGTTGCGCCAAGTGGTACGATATGCCCACAATGCTTCCGAAAGTCTATCAGCCCAATCTCTATGATGGCTCTTGACCATCTTGGTAAGGATAGCTTCAATGAATTTGTTAGTGATTTCCACCTGGCCATTGGCTTGGGGATGGCAGGGTGAAGCTATCCGATGTTGAATATGGTACTTATGTAGCAGAGCTTCAAATTGATGCAACACAAATTGCGGTCCTCCATCGGTAACCACTTCCTTGGGTACCCCAAAACAGGTAAATATTTCACTATACAAGAAATCAATCACAACATGGTCATTGGCTTTTACCAGAGCCACAGGTACAGACCAAGATGTAGGATTTCTTGGAATGAGGGCTGATAGGACCAATGAAATACAAATCCCACCTATCAAAGGGTTCAACCACTAATTTTGGTTGAAGAGGCATTTGATCTAATCTATTGGGTTGGCCCATCCTCTGGCAGTTGTCACAATATTGAACATATCTTTTTGCATCCCTGAAAAAGGTCAGCCAATAGTAGCCCATTCTTAGTGCTTTGTGTCCTGTCCTTCTGTTTGCAAAATCCCCCCCACAAGGCTCATCATGGCAGGCCTTCAAAATATGGAATATTTCATCTTCTATTACACATCTTCTGATCTCAATATCAGGGCCTGTGTAGAAGAGATGACCATTTATCCAACAATACCTGGCACTTTGCTGAATAATTTTTCTTTTTTCACTTTTGGAAAAATGTGATGGAAGCTTTCTTTCATCCAAGTAATTAGTGACATCTACATACCAAGGGGAGTGATCTGAAACTGCAAATAAATGTTCATCTGGAAAAGAGTCCTCAACAGGAAAATTATCATCACTGTTAGTGAAACGAGATAAGAAATCAGCGACAATTTTTTCTCTTCCAGGTTTTTCTATAATGGTAATATCAAACTCTTGTAATAATAAAAGCCATATAGTCACCCTGGCATTAGTAACATGTTTATTCATTATATATTTGATGGCAGAGTGGTCAGTGTGCACAAATGTAGGTTATCCAGTAATACAATGTCGAAATTTGTTAATGGAGTAAACAATGGCTAAGAACTCCTTCTCAGTGACAGTATAATTCAGCTCAACAGGGGATAAGTTTTTACTAATATAATAAATTACATAAGGTACTTAACCATACTACTATCCTAAAACTGCTCCAATGGTAGTATCAGAAGCATCTGAAGAAATGTGGAAGGGAAGGGTCCAATTGGGTCCTCTTAAGATGGGAGCTGTGGACAGCTTCTCCCTAAGCTTAACGAACATTGTCTGGCATGCTTCATTCCAAACAAATTGCACATCCTTCATTAACAGTGAAAAGAAAGGAGAGGCAAGTTTGGAAAAGTTTTCTTTAAATCTTCGGTAATATCCAGCATGTCCTAAGAAAGTTCACACTTCTTTTTGAGTTATAGGAGTAGGTATATTTTTTATTACCTTGATTTTTTAGGGATCCACCTGAATGCCATCGGCAGAGATGAAATTCCCCAATACTAATCCTTCACTCATCATCATATGGCACTTTTCAGTGCTTAAAGCGAGCTGGGTCTATTCACAACGAGTCAAAACCTTTTTCCAAATTTTTCAATGCTTCTTCAAAATCTTTGCCATAAGGACTAAAATCATCCATAAAAATTTCCATACTATCATTAAATAATTCCGAAAATATGCCAATCATAGCTCTTTGAAATGTTGCTGGTGCATTACACAAGCCAAAGGGAAGCACTATGTATGCAAACATTCCCTAGGGACAGGTGAAGGTAGTTTTATCTTGGTCTTCAGGAGCAATCTGAATTTGATTGTACCTGCTAAACCCATCCAGGAAGGAGAAAAACTTATTCCTTGATAAGGTGTTGATTACTTGATCAATAAAAGGCAAGGGAAAATGATCTTTTTGTGTTGCCTTGTTTAGCTCTCTATAGTCCATGCAGACTCTCCATTTACCATTTTTCTTGGGTACTATTACGAGTGGGGACACCCACTCGCTGTCTAAAATAGGATATATAAATCCTGCTTCCAATAGTTTATGAATCTCTTCCTTCACTATGTCCCTAAGATTGGGGTTCATTTGTTGTTGAGGCTGGCACACAAGCCAGGAGTCACTTTTAATATAAATATTATGGGTGCACAGGTTAGAGGGAATACCCCTCATGTCTATGTACTCCCAGGAAAATTCCCCTTTGTGTTCTTTTAAGAGACTAACCAGGCGCTTCTGTTCATCTAAGGAGAGGTTGGGATTAATATTCAAGGTTTTTCCAGACTCTACCTTGATAGGAATACTTTTTCAAATTTTTCAATACTGGAACTATATGAGTGTCACTGACTAATGCCTCTTCTGTGAGATTTTCTTATTCTTGCTCATCTAGAGTAATATTCAGGATTTGATAAATTTCCTTATTGATAGACGTGGGTTCATTGATGAAATTATTAATAGCATCATCTTTAGTTTCATCCTTAAAGGTTAAAGCCTTCCCTATCATTAATAATGGTTGAACTCCCTCTTCTTCCTCTGGCTCCATCCATAAAGGAGTTTCAGCTTCTAAGCTCGGTCGAGCTGGAGGATAGAGAGTGAGGTTCTTTGTCTCGGTACCATCTGATATGGTCATAGACCCAAATCGGAAGCTAATGCAAGCATCAACTGTAGCTAACCAAGGCCTTCTTAGGATTAGTGGGTTTCCTCCTAACTGCGACTTAGGTTGTAAAACCAAGAATTCAGCAGGGTACTCCCAAGAATCAACTGAGATGATGAGATCATCCAAAATTCCTTCTAGTTTAATAGTGGATCTATCTGCCATTTCTAAAACAGTGGGGGTTGGCCTGAGATTAGTGAGCCCAAGTTTTATTACAGTTTCAATAGTCATAACATTAATCAACGCTCCTAAATATACCAGTACGTTGGGTATCTGTGTATGCCCAATCTACACAGTGACAGTAGGATTCCCAGGATCGTCATATTTGGCTAGAAGGGTTTTTCCCATTATTAATGCAGATAATTTCCCTATGACATGAACAGTGGGAGGATCCCTAGGTTTCCTTCCTAGTTTCCTTGTGCACAGATCCCGAACAGTTCTAGCATAGATAGGTACATATTGAAGAGCTTGAAGGAGTGGAATTTTAACATAAAGATTTTTTAACTCTCCTAAGAGGTTAAATTGAGGTTGTCCCACTACCTTTGGTAGCATTAATCTTTTGAGGTACGGTGGTTGCTTAATTAGCTGGGTAGGCTGTGTGTCGCTAGATATATTATTCTTTGTTTCAGCCGACACATTAGTGAGATGTTCAGCATCATCAATGATGGGGGTCTTATTATATAGATGCTGTGGGTTCACCCCTTCTTCGTGCACAGGGGATAGAACATCTTCAATGATCACAGGCTCTACTACCTTTCTTGATCGTAAGCGAATGTCATTGTAGGGCATAGGAGTAAGGGAGTAAGAAGGCATGTTAATAGTCTCAAATTGATGAACTGCTTTATTATTTGGGTTAGGGTTAGGTTGAGCAGGCAGCTAAGATCGTATAGGCATATTGGGAGCAGCATTGTTCTGCAATTGCAGCTGCGACTGCTAATAAGGCTGAGGATATTGAGGAGAGTATTGATGTTGAGAAAATGGTTGATGTGGAGGTTGTTGAGGAAACCAGTTTCCTCGATGGAAATTCCTCCATCCAGGAGACCAAGAAGTTGGTTGGTGTGGTGGCTGAACCCAGGGGTTCCAGGAGTTAAAATTTTCATTGAAGGTTGAGAGGAGTACCATTGAGGATTATAATAAGATGAAGGGAATTTTGTATTCATATTATGTATATTATTCCAATTATTCATGTTATTCAAAAATAGAAATGAGTCTCGATTGATACCTTGATTTCGATGCTACCAGAGCTTCTTTTGTGCAATAAAGTAGGCTGGTTCCACCTCTGGAGTTGATGCCTGCAGAACAACCTTCACTTGGGGACGTGACGGGCATTCTTTTGTGTCATGGTTTAGCTTGCATAGCTAACACACTTCTACCTTGTCGAACGAGCACTCCTTTAAAGGGTGGTTCTTTCTACATCAAGGACATAACACACCTAGTGTGAGATCCTCTACTGTCTGTTTTTAATTTTCCCTTAGGACATCTATTTCTGATGAGATAGAGCTCATCATTTCTGTTTTGAAATTTTCAAGGAGGTTTCCTATCTCTGCACAGGTGGCTCCTCCATTAGATGACCTCTGAGTTCTATCGAAGGCATCACATTCTAGCTTGTCCCTCTTGTCCCACCTGTTATTCCTGGAAGATCACCTGGAGTACCTTTTACACAATTCCATAATTTTCTCGAAAGACTCCTTGGAGATATCCCCCTTTCCTAACAGGTTTAACATATCTAGGAAATCATCCCTAATCACAAGAAGAAGGATTATTTTGAGCACATATAACCCCATATTCGTCTATCCAGCTATCTGCACATTATATAAGAGCCTCTCGACAAAGTCTTCTAGACTTTCATCATCCTTCTGTACCATTTTAAACAGTTCTTCTCTCTTGTCCTTGGTATTGCAATACTCCTAATATTTCTCCAGGAACACATGTTTCATTCTGTCCCAATTAGTGACAGTTCTGCCACCTAGGCTCATAAACCAATGTAATGCATTGTTGTTTAGAGTGGTAGGGAATATTTTTAGCTTTCGCACATTGGTGGTGTAATCATAGCTGTGACAGAGGATATCAAATTCAAACAAAAATTCATTTGGATCCTTTTCCACTTTTCCAGAAAAGCAAGGCAACATCGATGATGACATATTTTTCATAGGGGCTATCCCTTCTAGTTGTTGAATTAGGAACTAAAGTGTATCCACCGTCCCTTTAGGCAGGGAATTTCCTTCATGATGATGATTTTATCCGATTGCCTCTTCCTCTTCGTATTTGTGTCTGTTACTCATATCTTCTTTTGTTTTCTCCTCTTCATTCTTCCACTAATCAACGAATTTATGATGGAACTGTGTCCACTCTTCTTCAGTTACAACCTTCCCGTTAACGTGATAGATCAGATATCGATTAGAATATTTTGTAGTACTAACTCTATTCTCCTCTGCAGGGATATTCGAGGGTGTTCCTGCTGCTCGCGTGTTCTCCACTGTAGAACCTGACGCTGGCACTCTAGGATTGAAGGGATTATTTTGAGAGGTGTTTCCTAATAGCGAGCCCTGGTGGAAGAATTGGTTCTATAAACTAGATCATCAATGCATTTTCTTCTCCCCAATTCTGGACCTCGCCCACGACCTCGACCACCTGCCATGTTAGTGTTTTGTGGGGTTTTGGGATTTGTAAGATGGTCACGATTCACCCTTATTGTATTCATGCAACCCAAATCATTCCAATGAAAACATGAAGGAGACTGAATAGAAACAATTACAGGATGCAACTATGATAGTGTTTAATACTTATCCTTCCCCAGCAACAGCACCAAAATGTTGGGCACCCGATATGCAAGTTAATTACAGCTAACATACATAGTGTTCAATATTTATTGTCAACCCAGGGAAGTCTTTTATTTCAAGGATAACATGAACTATATATGCTTAAACACTGAGTTGATGTAAGTAAACAATCCTATTCTCTTCTTAGCTACGTTCATCCCAAGTATCCACTTAATCTAATTTACTCTCTAAAGAATATAGTCACAATTACCTTTTATTGTTCTGATCTAGAATTGAAAGATTCGAGAAATCACATCTAAATTAATTTTGCAGAAAATGAAATCCTGTTTACCAAATCATCTAATGATTCACCCAACTGTATTGATCTAATTATTCTAGAAATCTAGAAATACCAATTGAATTCAGCTATTCTAGAAATTCAAAGTACAGGAATGAAATTCTGCAATTACAAAAGCAAAGGGACAAACTGCGAGAATCTATAGAAACAACAATTGGAAGATCTATGGATGAACAAGGCTGTTACAACTACCGCACAGTTACATAAGGAGCAATTACCTATATAGTCGACTGTCACACCATACCACTGTAGCTTTCCAAGAGATGCAATTAATAACACACTGTAAATCAAGAACTGTTGCAGCTTACTATGAGAAAATGAAACTATCACAACATCACATGACAAAATAATTAAAATTCCTAATTTAACTCAGCAATCCCTGTGGGAAGGCGGGCCCAGCCTTCACACAGAGATGCTAGAAGTGACACACATTAAAACAATGAGATCTGAAGTAACTCCTTGTATTAAAAAGGGTAGATAAATCACACAACCTCAGTCACTGCAAACACAATAATTTGGTTAAAAAGTTCAACCCCTGGCTCAAAATAGTTCCCCATATTTATTCAATGTCAATCATAACATCCTATCCCTATTATTGGGCAGCCGTGAAGATCTCTGATCTTCAGGCAGCCTTAATTACAACAACTGTTACAGCCGTGGTAGGATGAGAGTAGGAAATACAGGGAAACTATTAATTGACCCAGAAATAATGATGATCCTGTTCGATTGAGAAGATATCCTGCACATCACAACTATTTTCGAGTAGCAGCACACTGTTGCCTTCCAAATCTGTCGCATTCTGTTGCAGCTACTCTTGTATAGCTTTGCATGGAATAATACACTGGGACTACGTTCATCCTTCCCTTAGCATGTTCATCCCACTACACCTGCATTCTATATATCTTGAAATACCTTTATAAACCGTCATATGTTAGCATATTTGAAGATATAGAGCCTTAATTACCACAATCCTAAGCATTAATACAATAAGACAATAACTTGTTGAAATATTGTAACTTCAAAGAATATTCTATATGTATCTTTTTTTGTGGTCCCCGATGGTCCTATCGAGATAACCACTTGTATTACTTTGTACCCCAATGCTTCTAATCGGAAGAACTAATAAGAGTCATGAGGTAGCCCCCTCTAATTATAAAGGTGGGTCATTAGCACCCCAGTGTGGTTACTTGAGCCTACATGTGTAACTAGATCCTACATGATTAACTCGAGCCTACATGTCGGATGAGTTAATTAAAGTGAACGGATGAATATAAATAGAGGTGTGGCGCTCCTCATTTGAAACACACACTCTCACTTGTGTAGCACATTAGTGGAGGAGAGAGAAGTAGTTGGAGAAGGAGGAAAATTAGGATTTGATCTCCTTGTTGGTTTTATATTTTATCTTTTGGGGCATCTATACAAAGGAATCTTTTTCTGTGTTTTTCCCTTTAGGGTTTTCCCAATATAAATATTTGTGTTCCTTTTGTATGGTTTTGCTTGTCTATCTTTCAGTGATCCTGTTTATATGCTTTCATTATAAAATTGAAATGAAATACTAATGATCTAGCTTAGCATACGAAAATTCAACATGGTATCAGAACCACCCTGAAAGAAGAAAATTTGTAGCTATAGAATCTAGGGCTTCTTACTTTTTGGTTCTCTCTCCATAATCGATCAGCAAAAGAAGGCTAGGATGACTCTCCATTGAAGGGTGCATCTTTCTGTCGAAGCGGAATTCGATTTCGATCATTTTCAGTTTTCAGTGCAGGAAATTAGGGCTTCTTGCAGAAGAAGAATTTTTTATTGAGCCCAACATAGGATTTCTCTCCTCATCAAAATATAATTTTAGAGACCTGGATCAATATTTTTGGTTGGGTGAAACTCCAGGAAAGTCAAACCCTACTTTGACCCTGAGCTAGAAAAACCCTAAATACTAAAACTGCTATGTTTTGGTAAATTCACCATCTCCCGATATTGGCGAAGGTTCAGGAGCTGAAAATTCTAGAGGCTAAATAACAAATCCTAATGTACACTGTATCCAAACTTCAGCCTCTGATACACTATATTCTGGGAGATATGTTCCCTCCACGTTAGTGTTCCAACCTCTTCCAGAATTCATCCCTAAACATGACACCTGGGGAGAATTGCTATACCTTGGGATACAAAGGTCCAAATGGAATTCCTGAAGATTTTACAGAAATATCATGGAATTTACTTTCTATGGTCCTAATTTCAGAACCAAAAGATGAAACAGTGACACGTGGTAGGCCGTACAATGTCGCTATTATGAACAGTCCTATAACAGGCCACCTTGGGAAAAGGATCATAAATCCCAATTGGTGAAACCAATTATGATGAAACCTATGGTTTTGTATCGAGTACATGTGAGGTTACCTTAGTGAAACATTTTAGATATATAGGAGCAGTAATTTCAGAGATATCATAGAAACAGTGACAATAATTTCTCCAGAAGAAATTGGAAAACTAGGGCTTCCTGTTCCGGGAGCTTCCCTCCATTGTTTTCGGAAAAGGAGTACATTGGACAGCTCCATTTGAATATATATATCTTTCTATCCAATTATATTTGAAATATTCCAAATTTTGAAAATTAGGGTTTCTCTGACAAACCCTAGATCAGCCAGCTCTAGAAGCAGGACAGACACCTCAAATCGGTAAGATCTAATATTTTGCTATTTGCATTTGAGGTTCTCATTTCAAAGTGATGTATCACATCAGCTTTATTATAAGCTTGGTGAAGTTGACGAATTCCAAGCATGGAAGTATTTGATCTCTCTGAAGAAAATGAATTGGACACCTACATGAGTAGAGAGGTTCCAGTTCTAAAGGGAGATGAGGCTCAAAGCCTTACACCAGAAGAACTTGGTCTAGGCCAAGAAGATCATTGTTGATTCAGTCATGGATCAACTTGTACCACAAGTGTCTTCCCTAAAGACATCGAAAGATATGTTTGATTCCTTGACCAATCTATTTGAAGGAAAGAAAATACATCGGAAAATGAACTTAAGAAACAAATTGAAGAGGTAAAAGAAGAAGTGAAGAAGTGGTGATAGCCACCTTGAATGGCCTCCCAGGATCGTGGGATTCATTCATGAAAAGAATGTATGCCAAAAGGAAGTGATTACTTTCATCTCGACTCATAAGAAGAGAAGAAGAATATGAGATAAATTGAATATCAAGATCTCATCATTCAAAGAAGATCCCTCAAGCGATGAGGAATATGAAGAACTCAATTCTTGAAGAACCTCTTATTCATCTTATCATTTGGATAAGAAATGATGATTTCATGAATGAAGAAGATGATGAAGTTGAAGGATTAAGGAGTCTACCCACAAAACAAATAAAGATAAGTATTCAATTGTCATTTAATGATATTGTTTTGTTATACATTTGATTATATTCAGTTGATGTGTTATGCATGATAGATTGTTTGCATTAATGATTGTATACTACTAATATCCATGTGATGGGTAAGTAGCTCATGGTGCTATACAACTCTCCATTGCTACTTATCTAGAATGACACCTCTTTGCTGACATATTGGATTAGTGCACAATCTCAATGATGTCATGGTAGAGATGGAAGGCATCTAGAAAGTTTCTGTGAGATATGGATGAATGTTGTATTAGCTAAACAATTGCATGATGCATAAGAATTTGTTGTTATGCATATGTTTTATGAAATATTTCTAACCATGCAACTGGTGCATTTGAATTCTAGGAAAGGTCATATACAACCTCCTACAAGAAAAGAAGGATGAGACTTGTTCCGAAGAACAAGTAATGACAATTCAAGATTGACTCCAATAAACATGAATTTGAAGCTCCCAAGGTCAGAGACACCATGACCAAAGAAAGAGCTTCAAATAGCGGTAGATCTACCTCAAAGGATGAAGACCACCATGGGTATGAGAGATAACTCAATATGAAGAAAAGAATGCTATGAAAAAAGCTATGCTCAAAGAATAGCAGTTGATCATGGGGAATGATGTATATGATATGATTTCGAGACATAAAGGGAATTACGTAGTATATTCCATATGGATCTACAAGAACAAGTGTACAAAGAAAGGTTCATGATTTTCCTCAGAAAGAATAGACTATGACATGGCATACTCTATTGACCAGTATATATCAAGCATAGAACCACCTGTACAGAATGAAGAGGGAAGATGATACTCCACTTCAGGGGGAGTGACTACAAAAGATATCTAAGTTTGACATGGTACGACATGATGGATAGATTCGTGATGGATCGAGACTTTTCCAAGAGTAAAGTGGGTTCCAACCTTCAAGGTTGAATGCAGAAGACTAGGATATGTTGATGACCTGAAAATATGAACTCATGGAAGATGTTATGATGAAAGAATACTAGAATGATGTTTGGGATACAGTACTCAAACCAGAAAACAAGAATGTGGTATATTCCAAATGGATTTGCAAGATAAATTATGTTGTTGATATAAGTAAGGAAATACTTATGGCTAGAGGTTTTTATCAGAAAGAGGGAATTAATTCTGAAGAGACACTTACTCTAGGAAGCAAGGTACACTTCCTTTAGAACTATCATGGTATTTTATTCCATTATAAAGTAAAGACAATCCTTCCTTAATGGTATGATTGAGAAAGAGTTTTACATTGAATATTCATGAGGATTTGAAGTTGAATATAGATGGAATCACGTATACAAGTTGAAGAAGTCCCTCTATGGATAGAAGTAAGCTCCCAGAGCTTGGTATGGAAGAATAGATAGTTTCCTATCAATTATGGGCTTTACCAAGAGTAAAGCTGCTCCTAACCTTTATCTCAAGGTTGTAGAAGATGAACTTGGCATCCTGTTATTATATGTGGATGACTTATTCTTGATAGAGAATGAGAAACAAATCATGGAAAGCAAGAAGAAACTAGCAGAAGAATTTGAGATGAAAGACCTTGGGTTAATGCATTATTTCCTAGGTCTAGAAGTATGGCAAAGTTCAAAATGAATCTTTCTCAACCAGGGAAAGTATGTGGTAGAGATATTGAAGAGATTCAATATGTTGGAATGCAAAGTCATGGCAACACCCATGGACTCCAACCTGAAGCTGTTAGCTGATGACTCATTAGAGTTAGTGGATGTGACTCATTACAGATAGATCATTGGGTCATTGATGTACTTAACAAATACCAAACCAAACATTTGTTTTGATGTGAACACCTTAAGTCAATATCTTGTTCAAACAAGACAGCTTCACCTAGTAGCTGCAAAACATGTGATGAGATATATGAAAGGGACTATAGACTTTGGTCTATACTATGATGGTAGCCATGAGTATAGATTGTATAGCTACACAGATGCAGATTGGGATGGAAATATCTCAGATAGGAAAATCACATCAGGTAGATGCTTTTGTTTGGGATTTGCTATGAGTTCATGGTTTAGCAGGAAATAGTCCAGTGTTTCTCTTAGCACAGCTGAAGCTGAATACATAGCAGATTGCTCTGCTAAGATATGAATTCATATGGATTCAGAAGCTGATTTCAGGTCTCTTTGATCTAAAAATGGATACTACAATGATTCTATGTGATAACCAGAGTTGTGACAATAGAGAACCCTGTGTTCCATCGTAACACATAGTAATCTGGTATTTCTACATACGAGATAAGATGCAGATGATGATGTTTCAGTATTCCCATACTAAAGATATAGATGATGTTTCAGTATTTACATACTATAGATGCAGATGATGGTGATTCCGTATTTCTATAATGAATATAGAGATGATGATGCTTTCAATATTTCTATACTGAAGATATAGATGATGATGCTTTTAGTATTCACATACTGGAGATACAAATGGTGATAGTTCAGTATTCACATACTGAAGATGTAGATGATGATGGTTTAGATGATGATGTGCTGATGAAGCCTCTATCTCGAGTAAAGTTCGAACACTTTCAAGACAAGCTTGGTGTTGTTCAGAAAGACCTTCCTCAAAAGGGGTAGTAGTGATGTTGTAGTGGGATTGTACCATCCCTGGACACTTTCCCTAAAGTGATCCAGAGACCTCGGTCCTCAAGAATGAAGAGGGATTGTATCATCCTAGTACATATGTCTAGAAGTGATCTAGTGAACTTCGGTCATCGAGAAGGTGGCAGGATTGTATCATCGTTGAACTTTAGTTTAGACTAGATCTAGTGAACTTCAGTCATCGAGAAGGTGGCAGGATTGTATCATCCTTGAACTTCGATTCAGAATAGATCCGGTGAACTTCGGTCATCGAGAAGGTGACAGGATTATATCATCCTTGAAATTTGGTTCAAAATGGATCCAGTGAACCTTGGTCATCGAGAAGGTGGCAGGATTATATCATCCTTGAACTTCAGTTCAGAATGGATCTGGTGAACTTCAGTCATTGAGAAGGTGGCAGGATTGTATCATCCTTGAACTTTGGTTCAGAACAGATCCAGTGAACTTCAGTCATCGAGAAGGTAGCAGGATTGTATCATCCTTGAACTTTGGTTCAGAACAGATCCAGTGAACTTCAGTCATCGAGAAGGTAGCAGGATTGTATCATCCTTGGACTTCAGTTTAGAACAGATCTGGTGAACTTCAGTCATCGAGAAGGTGGTAGGATTGCATCATCCCTGGACTTTAAGTCCAAAAGAGATCCAAATACTTCTTTGTCTTTTTACTATGGTTTGCAGGTTGTTGCTGCTGATGATGATGTTTCTGATTGAAAGATTAGAGTGTGATGATCATGATATTTTTGATGATGATGTTTCTGATCGAAAGATCAGATTATTTTGATGATGATGTTTTGATGATGGTGTTTTTTTTATCGAAAAATCAGAGTATGATGATAATGATGTTGCTACTAAAGTTGTTGCTGATTGAAAGGTCAAAGTGCTGAAGATGTTGTTGCTGATCGAAAGGTAAAAGTGCTGAAGTTTTTGCTGATCAAAAGGTCAAAGTGTTGAATATATTGTTGCTGATAGAAAGGTCAAAGTGCTGAAGATGTTGCTAATCAAAGCGATCAAATTTTTTGTTGATCAAAGAAGTCAAAGTATTGATGATGTTGAAGATTGAAGATTGAATATGAAGAATACATGATGTTGAACAAATTCCAATGATTTATAGATGTGTTTCCCTGATGATGTTGATGATGTAATCTATTTCTCTCTTATCATTGTTGTTGTTGATGTTGTTGTAGAATACCCTTCTCATTAAGGGGGAGTGTTGAAATATCGTAACTGCGAAGAATATTCTATATGTATATTTTTTTGTGGTCCCCGATGGTCCTACCGAGAGAACCACTTGTATTACTTTCTACCTCGATGCTTCTAATTGGAAGAACTAATAAGAGTCATGAGGTAGTCCCCTCTAATTGTAAAGGTGGGCCATTAGCACCCTAGTGTGGTTACTTGAGCCTACATGTGTAACTTGATCCTACATGATTAACTCGATCCTACAGGTCGGATGAGTTAATTAAAGTGAACGGATGAATATAAATAGAGGTGTGGTGCTCCTCATTTGAAACACACACTCTCACTTGTGTAGCGCATTAGTGGAGGAGAGAGAAGTAGCTGGAGAAGGAGGAGGATCAGGCTTTGGTCTCCTTGTTGGTTTTATCTTTTATCTTTTGGGGCATCTATATTGAGGAAGCTTTTGCTGGGTTTTTCCAGGATAAATATTTTTGTTCCTTTTGTATGGTTGTGCTTGTCTATCAATCAGTGATCCTGTTTATATGCTTTTGTTATGAAATTGAAATGACATACTAATGATCTAGCTTAGCATATGAAAATTAAACATAACTAACCATACCTTTATGACTTGAGGGGCAGAGTGAGGGAAAAACATCTATTTGGGACACACAATAGGGTAGGATAAGGCAAAAAGAGATGGATAAGGATGGTAAAAAAGGGGCCATTTCTGGGCCCAACAATGAGACCCTTAGCTTCCATGTTTGCCCTTAATCCCAGCACTTAGAGTGGAAACTTACTCTGTTTGTCAATTCTACTTGAAAAAACTCAGCACCATGCTTTCCTTATGGCCCATGAGCCATACCTTGCTCAATACCGCCTGTATCCTATTTTCAAGAAGCGGTGCCACCACCTATGGTCTTTGGTCCAAAAGCGTTTCTCATCTAAATTTCTCTTTCATAAGAGAAGAAAAGCAGTACCCTGGGTAAAATGGGAAAAAGAGAAGTTTCTTGAGGCTTCTAGATCATGAGCCTCGTTTCCTCCCTTATCCCTATAATTATAGGTCAGTTGAGCTTGAGATCCCCCATGGTAGGATCTTAGAGCCATCTCACCCACAATTCTCTCAACTATTCCTATCCATTGAGCCTTATAAATACAAGCTCATGTCCATAGTTGAGGGGGAGAACTACAGAGGTATTGTTATGCCGTTGGATTGACCACTTAGCCCAAGTCATTGGAGAGCATAGAGAGAAAAGTTGGAGCTTATGGGGATGAAGTGTTTGTCTCATGGAGTTGCTTGTCGACACTAAGGCAATGGTTGTAATCTTCTCCATATATTGTTAATGCAAAGCTGATTTATGTCCCACATTGCTATTGTTTTGATTTCACATGTACATGTTGTTGGATTCCTTAGTCACTAACATAGATGAGTAGATGATTTTTTGGTAGCTTTGATGTGTTTACATGTTTGATATGTTTGTAGGTACACAAGTTCACTATTGAAGCAGTATTCTAGGTTTTTATGACATTCAGGGAAGGTCTTCATCCTTTTTCGTTCACTCATTTGTTCTAGATCTAAACCATTTAGACCAGAGGAACAACTTCTATCCGCAGAAGGTGCAATATTCCTGATTACACTTTACCTATGTTTCCATAAGCTTCTCCTACTGATAGAGGCATATCCAAATCTCCACAGAAGTCTATCCCTACATAGGGGTAGTCGTCTATTGTGACGATCTATCTCCACCACCATGGAAAGAAGTCTACTGGGTAGGGGTTAGCCACCCTACCTCCACCCAGCCTGCGCATGATATTTTTCCAATGTTGCTGCGCTAGATCCTGAACTCCATGTGGAACAATGTCCACCCTAGGACTTAGCCCTGGCACCCACTCAAAGAAGAACATGCTCAGTATGCTACCGAACCCAATGTTTAGCACCCTACCCATCTTGCAGTCACAGAGCTGTTGTTTCATGTTGCTCAACAACGTCGTACTCCAATCGTACACTGTAGGTCACATACACTCCACCACATAGAACATCATTGGCCGCAAGGCCTGGTGGAGTGAAGATAACCCTGCAATCCTGCCTAATGTCAAAAGTATGGCCTTCAGCCCCAGAATCTAGATAGAGTTTGTTAGGATTTGACTCCCAACCTTTTTCATCTTCGAAAAGCAGTACACAGCTATGTACTCATCAATAGTCAACCTGCATCCTGGCCCACAAGATCGGAGGTTCACCATCTCTCCTTGTCGAGACAAACCAGTGATAGAGTATATGTCCTCAACCTCAATGTTGAGCGACATCCTATCAATATGAGATGTCTCAGATTCTAGATCCCAGCAGTCCACCAGCAGCTGGAGTAGTCTTTGTTTGGCTCTCAGGCTGCCAAGACACCAAAACTTGTATAAAGCACATGCCCATAATGCTTGTTGGGCCATAAGAGCATCTTTCATAGCCTCCTCCACATCACCATGCTCTTTTTCCCTCCACTATAACACCATCCTGCACAAAAAACAAATTTTTTGCTAAATTTTTGGCTTTGAAAACCTTGTTTGCATCCTTATATGCGATTATTCTCAAAACAGCCACGTATGTACGCGTGTTTTGGTGATTTTTCCATGTATGTAGAGCCCTATACATGAAAAAAATACTGATTTCCATGTGGTTCGAAATGCACAAGTATGGATGGCTTAAAAAATAAAATGGACCATGAAAATTCAAAAAAATTGCATGAAATTGGAAGAGGAGGGCATGAGAATCTACCTGGATCAAACGGGGAGAGATTATGCTGGACGATGCTCCTGGAATTCACTTCTAAAGTTCTGAGCTCAAATACATTATGTTGGGTAAAAATTTCGAATGATATGAAATTTTTTTAAATTTTTACTATTTATAGAATTTTTTTGAATTTTTTACCCACTTTCTATAGTTTTGGACCATTTTGGACTGTTTGAACTAATTTGATAACGTAGGAGTCCATTTTGAGTGTGGTTTGACCGTGGCTTTGATCCGTTCATGCCTATTGTAGGTATTATGTCTAAACTGGCATATAGGTTAGGTTTCACATCCGTTTGCATTTTGCATAACCTTATGACCGTTTCATTTTAACCTTAGGTACGAACGCATTCCATCTTCTCACGGAACCTTCTTGCTGCTTTTAGAAGTGACATGTTGTGAATGATAGAGCTTTACCATACATGGGTACCCTAGTTAGATCATGTTTTTCATTTGGTGCCCATGCCGACATTCTTCATTTAGGGTGTGGAAGTCCTTTGTATAGTATTGCCATGACTTTGAGCAAGAGCTTCATACTCCTCTTGACCTTTATGCTGGCCTTTTCCTCAAGACTCCCTTGTATATGTCAAGTTGTAATTTCATTATCATGAGTTTTGCTTGCCTTTTTAAGCCTTATTCTGGCTTCTGTGACTTTGATTATCAGCCATATAGCCTGATATTATCTCATGTATATCCAAGTAGATCCATTTTATATATCTTTTGCAGCCTGATTCTCCATTTTTTTATCAGGAGGGGACTTTCCCCCGAGTGTCGTTATCCTGCACATGTTTCCTTGCATTGAGCATAGGTATGTTCCATTGCTTGGAACTAGTTTTTTTACCCTTTGACACTCATCACCTCCTATATTTGTAGCTATAAAGATTCTTTTTCAAGCTTTTCAAAATATATGAAAAAGTCCAAAAAAATAAAAAAAACCAAAAATCAGGACAGGAAAAGATGTTATATTTGGCAGTAGTCGAGTCGTGTCACCTTCGAACAGAGCACTGTATATCACATCCATTGGTTGGGTTAGTATTTTGACTTTAGGAGCTATACTCGTATCTTTGATTTTATCTCCACCGACTGGTTAAGCTTCTAGTCCCTATGAATCCTCTGTTGATGCCTCATGTGTCACGGAGATGTCCCAATTTTGTATATCGAGTCAATGCTACCTACATTCAATCACCATTCATGTTTATGCTCTTGTTCGAAGGAATTTGAATCCTGAGTCGGCCATTCCTCAGTTGTCTTGACTTTGCATGTCGGCCATTCCCAGTACTAGTATAGGTTCATGCACATCTTGTTCGATTCCTTCCACATTACACAGCGTTGTTGAGTACCTCATGTTGGTTGATGGGGGATGCCTTGATGCCCTCCTTCCAGTGGATTCCATCCCATTGAATTCAAATAATTTATTTTGGGATAGGATTCTAGAGTCATTTGAGTGCCTTGAGACTTACAGTCATCAGTGGTAGGTTCTCTCACCATTAACAGTTTTGGGAATACATCAATTTCCCCTGATCAATGGATTCTCATAAGTGTTCTACCTCAACACATTTATTCGCACTTGTTAGATTGCACTCTAGTATCTTGATTTCCATTTTCATTATCCATGGGTGATCTCACGTCTGTTAACGGTATAAATCAATGACTGGTAATCAGACGATTGACTACTATGTTCAGCCTTGACACCTGTATTCACATAGTAGGACATGTACTCATAGCATTTTGTGTAGAAGACTTTCCATATCGGTGGCATTTCATATATGCTACCTCCTTGATCCTGCTAGTGTTCATGAGATTTCAGTTCTCATGACTTGATTCCAGTGTATGTCAGATATCTTCAGCCATTATGGAGATATTGATCCATGGTATATCTTCAACTTTCATGGAGATCTTGGTCCTTTGTATATCTTCATCATGGAGATTCTGATCTATTGTATATTGTATGTGTCGATGACCACACATGTCACAATGAGTATATCATGCCTATTCATGGCCATTGTACTCTTATGTATCCGGGACTGCTATATGTATTTGTAGTCATGTACAGAGTTTGATTATTGTATTATACTATGGGATGGCTGGTTCTTCCACCTGGTTCTTCATCACTCCATTTCTAGAATGGATTTATAATGTATTTTGGCCATCATGTTACCCCTCTGAATTCACACATTAGGGGGCATCTGTTATAGCTGATTTTACCACACATGGTTGATCACACTTTTATGGCCTTCCCTATCCCTCTGCAGACTCTTTGGACCCCATAGACTATTTTTTTACCTTTGATGTTTCTAATATAATCCATAAAAACACTCATTGTTTTTTGTACACAACTTTTAATCCTTTTCTCGTGTATATACATGGATATTACCCCTAAACCTGTGTACATCAGGATGTGTGCAAAAGGCCAAATGTTTTTGGAGTTTTCCTTGATGTGGATCCAATCCACTTATCTGTTGGCCTTCCATATGCCTCAAGATCACTCATATTTGACCTTCAATTACCCCATTGAAGCACTATATAAGGAACCCTTTGGATACATTGAAGAAGAGGAATTGAAGAGCAAGAAAACTATAGTCCATTGTTATCATAGATTGCTTATACTTGAGTCTACATCCCTTTGTCCCTTAGAGCACTTTTTTTTCTTCCCAAGCTTGCCTTTGCTTGTGAGCTTGCTATCAAGATATGGAGGATTGAGGTGGTGGAGGCTCAGGTGGAGGACTCAGTTTCTCCGATTCATAGAGGTGCTGACAAAGGTTGTCACTTGTGTAATCTTTGATTTACTTAATAGAAATATCTTTTCCTGTCCAATGATGTGCATTTAAATGAATATTGAATCCATGGATGTGTTTAATTGCTTATGTATCATTGATTATATATTCTAGAGTAGGCCTAACACTATATTATATAGCATGCTTTCCTTATTTATTGTTGTTGAGAGTAAATTTCTAATGCAAGCGGAATTGGAAAGATATCAACGGGATCTACTACAACCGTCTGGAATAAGGTATGTTTCAAGATCCTTTAGTGTTAGGTGTTGTATTTCTCTTTCATATGGGGAAGGGATTGATTCCTGCAGTTTCTCTATCTGTTGTGGTACACCCAAAGCCATAAGCAGTTTTCTTTGTAACACTCATCAAACCTGTCCTTTTTAGTGGATTATTTTGTGGTTTCTCTCACTCTGGGGGGCTTGGCCAACCCCAAAGGGTTCTCGCGGCCGAGTCACAATTTTTTAGGGAAAAGGAGTGACCCAAGTCGCTCTTATCAGGTAGATAGGTGTGAATCGGTCACACTTGTCGGGGAGATAGGTGAGACCCAGGTCACACCTGTTCATCATATAAGAGCGACCTAGTCACACATGTTCATCCTTTTTGAGCGACTTGGGTCACACAAAAATACCAAACATGTGCGACCTAACCTATAATGAGCGTTTTGTGCATGACTGGGTTTGACAGGGACTATGTGTCTATGCAATATTCCTTAAGTTGCATGGTGTAAGAGAGACATTGGGGACCTCTAAGGGGAGGTAAGTGATGATATAGCAGTATAGGATATGCTCGCTCAATGTGGGCTATGGAAGTTCTTCCATATCCCGTTGATGCGTTCAACAAAACTGTTGCTGGACAAGGTTGTGAGCTACTGGGATTGGGATGCAGAGTGCTTCATAATCCATGGTGAGTGGTTCACTAGTGGAAAATGAGAGATTAGTGACCAAAAAAATAACCAAAATACACATATCAATGACCACTTTTGGTTTGGCGATCGCTGGTGGCTAAATTACGTTCTTTTATTACGCGACCAAAATTGGTCATTTATAGCTTGTCAGTTGGTCATTAATTTGTTCATATATTTGGTCATTAATTTGGTCATATATTTGAATCAATGACCAAATATATGACCACATTATGACCAAATTAATGACCACATGACAAACTAGAATATGACCAAATTTGGTCGTGTAATAAAAGACCGTAAATTAGCCACCAAAATTGCTTTTTGGTCATTGATATGCAAATTTTGGTTTTTTTTTTGTCATTTATATCTCATTGTTTGGTCATGTATCTCTCAATTTTTGGTCATTTTATATGTGAATTTTGGTCATTAATCTCATTTATTGGTCACTAAATTAGTCATTTCTAGTCGTTTTATGTGTGGTTATTATATTTTAGTAGTTTTAATGGTGTTCATTATTAATCAATATAAATTTTTAATATGATATTATGTTTAAATTAAAAAAAGAATCATACATTATTTATCATCATCTAACACATATGTCAATTATGCAATGTCACATTAATTACTTAATTACAACACTTACAAATAATATAAATTACAACCATATAATTTTTAAACTGCACAAATTATATTATATGAAATGTCAAGTATTACAATAAATATGATTTTTATCAAAAAATATTTTCATATAACTTTACATGAAAATCATCTAGTACATCGATGAATTTTCAAAATATTACAATGGCTAAACCATCCCACTTGTACTTGGCTACTAAGCCATACTTAGATCCTGCAGCAGCTTAAAACCCTCAACAAAAGTCTCTTCATACTCAATGGAAAATCCTCAGGAACATGTTATTCATACTCAATGGCCCACTTTCTGAGCTTTCTATCTGTGAGCGTGCTTCTATATCCACACTGCAGTAGCCTCCCTCCTCATGTTGTTATAAATATTGCGAGTAAGGTTACCTACAAAAAACACATGTTAAGCAATAAATTTTGTTGCTTGCTAAAAAGAGAAAACAAATAACTGAAAAATTTACATAGTAATTTCACAAGATTTAACATGGAAAAAAGAAACAAGTCCAACAAACAGCAGGTGTACTCAAAATGCATAAAAATTTAAAACCAACAGACCTACAAATACATGAACATGAAATACCTCTCCATAACTCCCAAATATCAATGGTAGCATTGCAAAAAGCAATAAATTATTTCCGAGCAATATATGAACGAAATTTTCACTGAATATTTTTTGTTGAATTTCCCAATACCTCAGTTCTTCTAACATCTAATTCAACCATTTGACCCTCTCTGAGGAAAACCTTGGTTTCCCTATCTAAAAAGTAAAGCCAATTTTAGGTTGTTTTTATTATAATTTTAACTAAATAAAACAATGGTGGAAGAATCCACAACCTTAGAACATATACACTTCAATCCTATTCTGAATCAAACTAAAAAAGATGCAATATTAAACCTAACAAAGGCACAAAATTGAAGGGCATATAGAAAATTCCATGTGGATTGAACATAACAGTGGCCGTAATGATTTTCAAGCTAGCTTACCGGGATATGGGAAAAAACATATTGCCATTAGTGTGGACCTCTCAAGTCATGGAAAACAAAGGTGGTTACTGAGCGCAGAGTTATGTTTGAGCCCTTAACTTTACAAGCTTAGAGTTATGCTTAGCAGCATTGAAAATATCTTACGGCTCTTTAAAATCATAACAAAGGATAATGAAAAATTCAAGTGTGCATTTTTCATTATGATAACAAACTTAGTTACCTAATACTTCAAATTTTTTCTTGATTTATTTCACCTGGGAATATTTGCAATGCGTCGATACTCACCATCACAAACTACCCTAAATAGCAGCAAAGTTTCTTTTGCCAAGTCTTGCAAAACCAAAACGATAAAAATAACAGAAGACAACTTTCGCGTTTTGAAAATATTAAGCAATGAATATATAATAGAGAATAGTGTCCATTTATTAATGTGTCTTTGTACATTCCTAAAATGGTCACTTCTGATCAAAATAACAACAGACAGCTTTCCAATTTTGAAAATATTAAGCAAATAATATATGATGATACATAAAATGCCATCATTTCATTAGGCATACCTCTTTTCTCAAATTTGTCTTTTCAAATACGAGTGTTAACCATATTTTTTTTTATTTTTCAATAATCTTCCTAAAGCAAATTACAAGTCACAACCATGAATCCAAGTTTTATGTTGAATATTGCATTTGTAATACTGACATATTCTCAGTTCGTTAGCCATAATTTCACACTGTAAATTTTCTCTTAACATACTTGAAGGATCAAAGCTGAAGAAAGGATTTAACCCATTAGCATCAAGAAACAACTCTTATCGGAGCAATCTAAAAAATGGGATAATGTTGTAGTTGCATCTGTTGAAAAAGTTGGTGTGCAATAAAGAATCACGAATACATTGTTTGATAGCAATCTCTCCATCATGCAAAACCTATGATGACTATAACACCTTCTCTGTTAAAAAAATTATTTAGGGGTCTAAACACAGATTAACTTACAATCACACTTGATCATACAATCACACTTGATTGTCAGTCAGAGTCTACCTATATGAGAAGAGATATTATTCATGTGAGACATGCAAACATGTTTCTACTGGATCTCCCAGCTGAAGTATTATATTGCAACATCTGTTGGTGAATTAAATTATGAAGTGTTGCATGGAAAAAGCACTTTAGATGAATCCAACTCTATATACTTGATGCAATATTTCAACTATTCCTTACTAGAACTTTAAAATACTAACTTCTTCCCTAAAAGCGGGTCATTTATATTCAATCCAGAACCTAAAGACATAAATTCTGGTCAATATGTGAGAAAATGTCATTTTTGGATATATAAACAACTACTATATGAACTCTACTCTCTACAGAATTTCAGATGAAGTAATACGACTATTGAAGATTGATAATGCTTACGAGTACCAAAAATGCAAGGAATCCACAAACATAATAGAATGATTGACTATCCTATCATCCCGAGAAGACCCCTGAAGCACTAGAATTAGCTTGACTACAAAATAAAAAATGAATCCTAATGGCTTCCATCTCTGTGAGCTTTGAATATGCATAATAGACAATGATGTTGCAACCAATACCAATATAATCTCTTTTTAGGAACTAGAAGTTCCTCGCATACAAAAAAGTAGTTGTACGCATTTGTTCCTTATTGAGAAGGAAGGCGGAGGGTTAATTGAGGCTAAATTTTCATTGTTGATAAACCTCAGAATTACAACATTATGAGAAAATCAATGTAAAAATATACAAAATAAAACCAATTCTAAAATACTGAGGAAAAGAAACTCTTTGGATTGGACAACCAAGAAAATACACCCTTTAGGCTTTAACATCCATTTTTAGTAATGGAGTTGTATTAAGGAATCCATATCCTAATTTTTTTTTAAATGTGACACTCCATTAAAACCAGAATCATACAAGTATCTTCTTACAAATAGTCATACCCAAGAATGTATAATGCATAAGTACAAAAATTGAAAGCTGGAACCATAAAGTTAGTGTAATTTCCTGCAGGCAGATTAATCCATTCAAGTTTCTTATTTCCAATTCCTACTGCATTTTCATTGTACTTTTGTCAAATGAATTATCCTCAAACCACGAAAAATTGTCCTTGGGTGACTTGAGCACCTTCACACCTTATATATTCAACCAAAGCAGCAAACGTTAAAAAAAAAGGTCTTTCATGGAGATCCTCCTTAGGCCTAAGTTTTACTTTAAATCCAGTCTAGGTTTGATAATTAAAATCATTCCTACTCAGCAATGGAACACATACCATTTTTTATTTTACTTCTTTATTATGCAATGTTTATATATATTCTCGGCAAAAGAAAATGAACAACAAAAAGCTCATTTAAATCGGCCAAGCTTCTCGTGAAATTTTTCTGTCAGAGTCCTATTTATCAAACCAAGTTTGGCTACTATACTACATATATATCATATCCCTATGCACAAAATTATTGGGACAATACCATCATGAAGCTCCGCCACTGGATTTATTGCTGCTATAACATGTACTATTTGGTTTGTTATCAAGTTAGACTACGGTAAGTAATACTAACTTTTCTTCCTTCACTAATGTTTTCTTGATCATCTTCTTATCATAGTACTGTCTGCAAGGATACTTTGAAATTTATCCACTTGTGTTCAGTTTTGAAAGCCCATTTTCACAGAGCCTAGTCATATGGGAAACTTATCATGATTCACTACCTCCTTACAGCTCCCTCATCCCTAGATCCACTAAAAATAAAGAATATTAACTAAATTTTCTATTGAAAATTTTGTAAGCTAACATGTTAATAGTTATTGTTATTGCAACTAAATTAAAATAAAAGCAAGCACTAAAATCCATGACATATTGAGAAACCAAAATACCATGACTGTACGGGTTCGAGAAAGAGGCAACTCTTGAAGAAACTTTTCAAATGCATCTAGTTGTACTCTTCCCTTAACTTCAACATACTTGGACCAATCTTTTGCTGAGATTTTCTCACCACTGAATCCAACCAACTTCAAGTTAGAATCTATCAAATGCAATTCATCTTTACAACTAATTCATATAAAAATTAAATCATTGAAAAGTAGAGATAATAATAATACAAAAAATAAAATCTAAAATGAGAAGATGTATTTAAATTTGAAGGGTAAGCCATCAAGTAAGTCCACATATATAATTTCTACAAAACAACATTCAGACACAAATGAGATCAAACTAAGAATTTCACAGATACTGATGACCTTGAAAAATAGTTACCCAAAACACTTAAATCTCAACATGATGAAATTAACAGCATTCCAGGAATGATGTTTCTAGAGTTTATATTCAACAAAGATATCCATACTTTTTGAAAACAACAAAAAATGTTTCAAAAACAAAGGGATTTAATTGTACAGTTCCCTCCCAAAATGTTTCATAAGATGATGATTGAGCTAAACTTCCTGCTTTCCACTCAATTAGGCCATCAGAATATTTTATTTTCTTGTTAAGGCTTTCACTTTCCCTTCTCCAATGAGCATTCTCTTACGGGAGATAGAAAGATCATCTAATAAACCAGATTTGCATTCCTCCAAATTACCTTGAAGGGTGTTTTCCCATTCTATGGATTCTTCATTCTGAATTGCATTAACAAATTATGCATCTTCAATAGATTGATCTCTCCTTCAACCTATATATTCATTAAGATACATTATTTCTGAAATTTCCTTTTGTTCCCTCATTACCTCTTCAATAACAATTTCAGTTGCACTCATGTTTGATGCATTTACCTCAACTACTTGACCAGATGATGTACATGATGGAAAAGAACAAGGGGAATTTGCACCACTTCCAATTTCATTATGGTCAATACTTTCAACTACACCGACAACTTCATCCATATTCAAGACTTCATTGATTTGAGTAGGGTCCTGTTTAATTTGGAGTTGGTATCCTCCACCGACAACTACTTCTAGAGATAATTCATTCTCTTCAACTTCCTTTTGAAATTCTCCTTTGTGTGTTTTCTTAACTAGCATTGTATAGTCAACATCTAAGTCAGCTAGAACTATCATATAAGCAATTTCCTCTGCTTTATAAATCCTCCATTGTGAAAATTCCTTGGATGCTAATTGCTCTGCAGTCATGCAACAGAGATGCTCAGGGGTGATTTAACCTAAAACAACATGTGCCCTTAAATCATGGTTGTTTCTATCTTTAATATTAAATAGAAGATACCTTGCCTTCTTCTTGTATTTCTTGTTAACACTTCCTTCCTCCAAATTACCTTTAAGGGTGTTTTCCCATTCTGTAGATTCTTCATTCTGAATTGCATTAACAACTTATGCATCTTCAATAGATTGATCTCCCCTTGAACCTCTATATTCATCAAGAGACATTATTTCTAGAATTTCCTTTGTTCCCTCATTACCTCTTCAATAACAATTTCAGCTGCACTCATGTCTGATGCATTTACCTCAACTACTTGACCAGATGATGTACATGATGGAAAATAACTAGGGGAATTTGCTCCACTGCCAATTTCATTATGGTCAAGACTGTCAACTACACCATCAATTTCATCCACATTCAAAACTTCATTGATTTGAGTAGGGTCATGTTTAACATGGAGTTGGCGTCCTCCACCAGCAGCTACTTCTGGATCTACTTCATCCTTTTCAACTTCCACTTGAAATTATCCTTTGTGTGTTTTCTTGACTAGCCTTCTATACTCAGCATATAATTCAGGTAGAAATATCATATAAGCAAGATCCTCTTCTTTGTAAATCTTCCATTGTGACAATTCCTTGGATGTTAATTTCTCTGCAGTAATGCAATAGAGACGCCTAGGGGTGATTTCACCTGAAACAACACGTTCCCTTAACTCAAGGTTGTTTCTATCTTTAAGATTAAATAGAAGAGACCTTGCCTTTTCCTTTTATTTCTTGTTAACACTACTGTATATTCTGAAAAGTTCATCTTCAAATTTAACCAATACAATCTATGCTAGCTCAGA
>LPNX011060381.1:13173-25278 GCA_001517045.1 Pseudotsuga menziesii | reverse complement strand
AATGTCTATACCAAGAAAGTAGGAAACCATCTCATCATACTTGTTCTTTATGTTGATGATCTTATCCTTACTGGTAGTGACCCTAAACTTATAACCCACGTGAAATCCAATCTTAAGCAAAATTTTGAAATACCAGACTTAGGACATTTGCATTATTTTCTTGGTCTCCAAGTCTTGCAAACCAAAGAAGGAATCTATATTTCCAGTCTAAGTATGCTTGTCACCTTCTTCATCGCTTTCACATGGAAGATTGTAAACCAACCCCTTCTCCCTTCTAATCTGGAGTCAAACTTTTTGCCACTTGTACTTCCCCTGAAGTAGATGCCACCTTGTATCGTCAGCTTGTTGGTATTCTCTTATACTTGACTCATTCCTGTCCTGACCTTTCCTTTGTTGTTTGTCATGTTTCCCGTTATATGCAAACACCTCATGAAAGTCACTAGAAAGCAGCAAAAATAATACTTCAATATATTCGAGGTACAATTCAGTTTGGGATTCATTATAGTACAGGGGGGAAACCTTTATTCGTTGGTTTCACTGATTTAGATTGGGCCAACAATCCTGATGATCGAAAGTCTACTGTAGGTTATGTTTTCAGTCTGGGATTTGGACCTATCACTTGGGCTTGTAAGAAACAAAAAGCTCTTGCTCTTTCTTCAGCAGAAGCAGAATATCGAGCTATAGTTAATTCCTTTTAGGAAGCTTTATGTCTTCAACAGATCCTTTCAGAGTTTGGATTTGAGCAGCAGTAGCCTACTCCACTTTGGTGCGACAGTCAAAGTGCCATCAAACTTGCCAAAGATCCAGTTCTACATCAGTGCAACAAACACATTGAGCTACACATGCACTTCATCAGAAATCTTGTTCATGATCATGTTATTAAAGTGCTCTATTTCCCTACAGATGATCAAGTTGCAGACATCTTCACCAAGTCTCTTACAAAAGCGAATTTTTCTAAACTTTGGTCTATGTTAGGAGTTCAATAATGTGTCCTTAAGGGGGGATAGGCTCTAATTCCTCCTTCCTTCTCCTAATAGTGTCACTTTTGTAAATCCTTCAATCCTATCCCAAGTTGTTCTTAAGGGGGGATGTTAGGATATTTAGACACTTAGGAGTTAGTTAAGATCAACTTGTGTAATATATCCATTAGGTAAAAGTGTGTTTCTTTAGTATGCATTAGTATGCATTTGTAAATATTCTAATCTGACTGTCACGATATTTTCTAGACATGGAGTGATCTGACGGTTCAAATTCTCTTAGATCGTACCTACCATTGATCCATGGCTTAACACCTGATTGGTCCATGATCTCTATTTAAAGAGCATGGAGGTTCCTTGGCTAGTTGATCGATTATGAGAAGCTCGTGTAACTTTCTTTATTGTGCATAATAAATTGCTCCACGTAGCTATTTGTCTAGGGCCATGGATTGTTTCCCTCTCGAGGGTTTTAACCACATGACAAACATCGGTGTATTGATCTGTGATTCATTTGTGTGAAGTGGTTGCTCTAGGTGTTCGGTCTTTTGGGAGTACCCTATGTACCTGAAAACTAACTAGATCAAGTTAGATGACCCACAGGACCTCACACTCTCAAAACATGCATAAAAATCAATCAAAGATAAGGCTTCTAACTACCACTATTCAAAGGTTGGATAATAGGGTGAAAAGATGGAGAACTTACTCTCCTGGCAGATTCATAAATAAAACAATTACATTCAAATGGCTAATCACAACAAGGAAAACTACTTGCCATTCAATTCATCAACATACAGATAGGATGACATCTATCAAACATTCAATAACATGAATAAAACTGAATCAGACATTTAGGCACAAGCATAGAACATAAAAGATATGTAAGATGAACATATGATAGCAAAAGAGATTATATTAGGTCATGAACAATATGAGAATCTTGATAATAATAATGCTCTATAGGTCCCCGAAGTTGAACCCTTGTTTCAAATAAGTCTTAGGCTTTATAACCGTTACAAAAATATTCAAATCCTGAAAAATTGGATTTGTTTTACTAAAAATAGATAAAATTAATGTTTTTGCAAAATTAGGTCAGAAACCCTAATTTAACTACTAGTCTATCTAACTTTAACTCTTGTTCCCTCGTTGAACTCTTTGATGATAGCAGTGAGTACTGAAGTAGAATTGTAACCTGTCATCTGATAGATAAGCCACTACTGGTAAAAAAAATAGGTAGGGTTTGTGACCCGTTTCTCCTTGATTGTATCCTCAAAACTAGAACAGACCTCTTCCAATGGTGTTTTTTAGCAAATTTCATCTTTATATTTCATCCCTAAGATAGTTGTATTCTTCAAAACTGTTTCTGTGTGCCAAAACATCTTTATGCACCTTTTCTACTTTTAGTGGTTAAGGAATTAGAAATCCTGGGTCTATTAGCAATTGAAATCCCTGCTTTCGATGGCTAATGAACCGTTTCTACGTCCGCCTAAGCCACTGAAAGCCCTGTTTATGCAAAATTGTAATCACCCTCCCAATCATCCCTTTTCAGCTTTGTTGTTGATCTTTTGGCACTTCTTTAGGCTGCCTAGGTTTTGGAAAAATAGCAGCATCCTGGGCTGCCTCTGGATCTTGAAATCTTACTACTGCCTCTGCTAGGGTTTCTAGTGCAAAATGAGTCTAAGAGCTAAGGTTTGAGTTGGAATTATTCACCTGTATCCTCAAAAGTATGATCATCCTATAAAGCCTAGTGTTGTCCTTCATAAACCTCAGATTCCTTTTTTGCAACAAGAAATACATCCCCTTCATTTCTAGCAGAGAATTATGCAATTGAGTATTTTTCTTGGTTAATATTGCATTAGTTTTTTTTATCTCTCTTTAAGACCTCCATTTCATGTATTTTCCCTAACAACTGGTTTATTCTCTGAGACCTAGGTTTGCTTGAGGAGGTCTTTGCCATTGTTTCTTCTTGACCTTCCCTTGGCGTTGGTGAGGTAAAATCCTCATATTCTGCTGCCACCTGCTCTGTTAGGTCATATTTCACCCTAAACATTTGGCCAAACTACTGAAAACTGAGGCTCAGAGATGGATTTGGTCCTTCAAATATGTGACACCTGTGTATAAACCAAAAGAGTTTTTGTATACTAGTTTGTTTTGAGAAAAAACCTCTCTTATTTTTTTGAAAATCGTTTTCATTTTCCCGAGAGCTGTATTTCAAAAACATGTGTAAAACAGGGAAATTCTGAGATCCAAAAGTTAGGGCTCAGAGATGGATTCGATTCTCCAAATATGCAATACCTGTAGGAAAAATAAGAGAGTTTATTGTTCTCTGACATGTTAAGAACAAAAACCTCTGAGCAGTTTGCAAAATTATTCTCCAGTCACTCAGAATAATTGTTTTAAAAATATGACTTTTCGTAGTAAAACGCCAATTTCGGTGGCTTGGAGCGTTTTGAAATTTCGGTCTCAGCTGTCGAAAGTCCACTTTTGGTGGCTTAGAGACCATTTTGAAACCATGCTTAGCCACAGAAAACTGTGTTTTGAGTTGGGTTCTCTTCCTCTCTGTGCCTACAAAATTGAAATTAAAACCCTAGGGAAGGATATTACAATGCTGGATCTAGAGAGGGCTAGGCTCAACGAGAATGCATGTAGATAAATGTGGAGTGTACTGAAGATATGGTGCTGATTTTGAGGGGTTAACCACTCAATTGGTACTTGAGTAAGCTGATGGTGGATTATGGTGATAACCACGAGATCGCCAGCCTAGTAATCATTTCCAACTGGGACTTGAAGCTTCAGGGAGGTTTTACTGTGGTGGTGGGACAGATGGAGGGAGGGCTAGGGTTTTGATTTCCATCAATCATTTTAGATCAATAACAACCTTTTAGCCACCAATTTATGATTTACTGCAGTCCCTCGGTCTTTTCTGTGGTTTAAAGTGCTATATTATGACATCCCTCATGCTGATGAGCTTGATTGTGATGGACAAATAACTGTTTTCCTTTTTTGGCCTTTTTGGTGGTTAAGAGAATCTAGGGTTTAATTCGTAAGCTGCCGAAACCCAGGATTTTCAGTGGCTAATGAACCATTGGTACGTTCACCTAAGCCACCGAAAGTCTCCTTTCCAAAATTTATTAAAAACGATGTGAATGAGCCTTTTGCGGTTAAATGTATTCCTGGACCACCTCATTTATCTGCCAAAACCTGGGCCTTTCAGTGGCTAATGAACTATTGGTGAGTTCACCTAAGCCATCGAAAGTTCCATTTCCAAAATTTTATAAAAAAAGTGATCAACATGCTTTCAGTGGTTAAAGTGGTCCTGAGTCGAAACTTTTAGCTACCGAAAGCTAGGATTTTTGGTGGCTAATGAACTGTTGGAAAGTTCGCCTAAGCCACCAAAAGCTAAAACTTTCAAATTTCTTAAAAAACAGAACACCAGATATTCCAACTCTGTTAGTCACCCAAACATCTTTCATAATATGCCCCGAAATCTTCATCACTATGCAAAAGATAAACTGTCTGAGTGGACATATTGAAAATTAATTTATTTAGGAGATAATAGGTTCATCGGGGATGAAAAATGAGAGATGGTGCATATCATCCCAAGGATACTCAGGAGTTGAGAGAGCTTCAAGAATCTCCTCATCATTGTGAAATCAACATGCATATAGATCGGATGGATCTTCTACGATCGAGGAGATGGAAGCAGTACTGGAACTAGAGATCGTGTAGATGGTTTTGGTTGTGTTCAAGGAAGAAACTAGAGGATTGATATCCTCAAGCACAGTAATTTTAGACTCGTGTGAGTGCATGTGAAGGTCACTAAGGAGAAACTGGTACTCAGGTAAGTTTGGGAAATGGTGTGAATAATGACCATATTGGCCACAGATTGCACATGGGTGGTTGGTTCACAATGACTTATTCTTGAATATGGGTAAATATGGAACATTGAGAACTTGGATATTGTTTTTCTCATCTACAGAACGCATCTAGTTGCAAAGGATAGGAAAATAGGGATAATTATGTATCACATGGCCTTGAACATTGCACAAAGAACATGTAGGAGAAGGAAAAGGTTTTGTCATCACTTTGGGCACCTTTCCATAGTATTATTTAGAGGAGGAGGGGAAGGAGTAGATATAGGAGTAGTATTTGGTGTACCAGGAGGCGGGTGCAGCATCGTCTCAATAGGTTGGATGGGATTCAACATGACTTCTGGAGTCAGGTGTAGGTTAGGTGGATCAAGCTACCACATAGGAATACCCAAGGTGAAACCAGGTAGGTTGAGAGTATCCATGATGGGCTTGCTCATGATGTCGTATGGTGGAAAGAGGAAGGGAATCATGGGGACAGAGAGTGAACCCCAATAATTCCTCGAGGACTATGGTTGAGGCTGCGATGGATGTTGCGATGAGGTTGGAATTCTACCGGATGTGATAGTTCACAAATATGATATATCAGTGGACAAAGGAGGAGGTGGTAAGGACAAAAGGTGTCCATCATAGGAGAATTGGAAAATAATCCTAGGCCAATGACATACAGGGATGGTATGGACACGTTGTTGATGTTAGTGTTGGAAGTGGGAAGGATGTGTTCCAGTTTGGCCAACCTCTTTGGATCATAGTATGTCAGCTGGTCGATGGTCATGATCTTCCCATCATGAGGGAAAATCAAGAGTCGAAAGAAGGTAGAGGCAACAGTTACTCACATTGCATACATATAACTACCTCCTAGGAGGAGGTTGTAATCGAGTTGGGTCTTTACAACCTCAATGTCAATCAACACGGTTTTTCTAGCCAAATCAATAGGGACATTTGTGAGGATGCCTTGGGGTTGAGACAAGCAACCATCATAGGTACGCATGGTAGTTGAAGAAGGTTGGAGGTTTTGGGATTTGAGTTTCTTCCAAACAAATGTCGACATAACACAGGTGGATGCCCCCTCATCAATGATGCATTGATGAATGACCAAATTATGAATCATGACTAGAACTTGGAAGGCGATAGATGGTTGCATATGGGGTTCTCCTTGATCTAGGTTGAATATGATCAACCTAGATTCATAGGGATCGATGGAAGATAACATGGATAACAACATTTTATGTTGTGAAGGACAAGTTTTGAGAACTTTCAGAGCAGACATGGTCATTGGAGACTAGGCCAAGTCATCAACAATACTCTAGTTGAGTGAAACTCTGATAGTGTCGTTGTTCATGATGCAACAAAAAGGGAACCATAGGACTTTGGCATTCCTATCTGTAGGGGGTCTAGGCATATGCAAATACATATCAAGAATGGTGGAGGTAGATGTCATAGATGGGTCAATAGTTTCCTTGGTGTAACCATATTGGTTTCCTCGAGTATGGAGGTTGACATCAGACGAAAACGTCATGAGGTGATAAACACCAAGATCAATGGGTTGAGCCGCAGAAGTGGTTATGGGAGATTGTGGGGCCAAAGGATAGGTTTCAAACATTCCTTAGTGTGGTAGGGGGTTTTGGGGCACCATAGGTGTAGGGCCTATTGGTGTTAGGTTTGGCTGAGTCGAAGTAGTCGCATTGGGGTCATGTTGACTATAATTTTGGAATAAGTGGTGGACGTAATTCAAGTGAGGAAAATTATGGGCATAATGGCCATAGGTTTTACAGATGGATCACAGATGGTTAGTTTGTAAATGTGGTTTATTCCTAGGTCTAGCGGGATTCTAGGGATTTTGTGCAGGGGGTTCGCCTTCGATATTTTTCAGAGGGTTGGCTTGTTGGCCACCTCCTTGAGGCTAGTTGTTTGTTACATACATTTATTGTCACCATCATATTATGAGAATGAAAAAGCATAAATTTCCTCAAATACCCAAATTGTGAAGTTGAATTTGGGTCAGGATCAGTGATTTCATGTCTCTTTCCACCATTGCACTTTCCTTATGGACAATGTGCATTACCCCTATGTGTAACACATGTTTTCCATGAAAAAAATGTGGTGCCATTGCTACATTCCTTCTTGCAATAAGAGGTGCTCTATGGGTAACCCTCTGTCTTAGTTGACAAAGAGTGGTGCTTGAGTTTCAAAGGTAAAAAGAGAAGTTTCACGAAGCTTCTTGAATCTTGTCTTCGTGGAAACCTCATCCCTAGACTCCTGGATCACCTGGGCTTGAGATCCATCCTTATAGGATCTTCCCTCCACCTCACCCATGAATATCTCAACCTTCCCTATCCTCTAATGGCTATAAATATTGGCTCATCCCCCAAGGGTAGGGAGAGGAAGATTATTCTGCAACATAAAAATGCTATCCAAATATAGCCATGGGGAGTCATAATTTGGTATGCAAGTTTGAATATTTGGAGGAAAGGTTTTGCTTGAGAAGATATCTCTCAACACTAAGGCTCTTTGTTGTAATTTCTCTCTCTTATTCCATTTATGCAATAAAATTTCCTTTCCCATGAATAATATTGTGTATGAATCACTTGTTTCATTGTTGAACTCCTTATTCATCAGCATGGGATTACAGATTGTACTTGGTGCTTTTGTATTGTATGTTCTTTGTTGTGTGTTTCATGCAGGTGAATCTATAGAGATACAACACTCCAAAGGACTGGCACATCATATTATATGACAAGTAAAAGAATCCATTCCAATTATCTATCAATCTTAAGGGCAGTGATTTTCATTGTTGTGACTCTTGTTGTCCCAATCCACTGTTGTAAATTATAGCATATATTTTAATTATCAATCCAAAATCGTAAGACTTAGAAGCACACCCAAAGTATATGGATTTAGATCTAGACTAGTTTAAAACAAACATTGCTTTGGAAAAGAACCTAGAATTATTTGAATGTTGTAAGCTAAGAAGTACTAAACTCCCTTACAGAAAGTGTATTCATTATATTTCTTAAACTTATCAACACCTAAATTATTAAATATTCTAAAACTAAAACATCAAAACCGTAAAAAATAAACTACAACATTGCTACTTCATTGTTGAAAGTAGGAAGACATTGAATTCTTTTACAAGAAATCAGTTCACAATGTGTTTAAATACTTCATCAATTAAGTATATATTCTAATGAAAAATAGAGTTGGAAACAACCTACAATATTTAAACGAAAACACTTATTATTGTTAATCAATGAAAACCTACTTGGATCACACATAATGAAATTCGATTGTAAAATGTAGTTTGAAATCTTTAATGGAACACCACAGAAGACATCAAAACATACCAATGTGTAATAATGGAATAAGTGAATGTGCAGGCTTGGCAGAGGGGGCCCTCCACTACTTCTCTTACACACATAGGTTGGTTCACAAAACTCTTAACACCTCACTCAATCCCACAACATATAAAAATGAACACATACAACTATTCGAAGTATGAAGTCTTTATTTCAATCGCATAAATTCACCATTCATTGGATGGAAATTACATCAAAGGTTTAAGTACTTATACAAAATGTTTAAAAATAGAAATGCTAACCCTGGGTAAATTATTAATGACATCTTGCCCAGGGGTAATTTTAGGGGCGAATTTTAGCCGAGTGGGCTATTTTTCCATGTTTTTCTCCCAAAAAAGATTCACCATTTTGTATTTTTTGAAGCCCTGTTTCACCCAATTTTGATGGGGTAAAATTTTTTCGCCCTAAAAATCACCAAATTATTATAGAAACAATATAAAATCTTTGTATATTAAAATATTTTTTGAAAAGTATCGCCAATCATTTTATAGTTGGCGTTTTAAGATTTGGTAATATTTGCCAACATTTATACACTTTTAAATAAGTATGGTCCCTTAAAATCATCCCTGATCTCGCCATTATATTCATTATCCCTGAGCTCATTCTCTAGATCCGATGAAGATAGGAAAAATGCATGCAAAATCAGAACGACCCTGTTTTTGTGCTTAATGGCAGTGCGGGTGGTTTTGTTTGACCAATGTTGACGCGACATCTGTAAAACCTGTTTCACGAAGCCGTTAGTAATTAATCCATCCTTGGACATCAATAATTCTTCTGAGTGTTTCAGATTGTGCCTAGCTATCCTGCGAATATCCAAAACTAGGAGCATTGATGGGAAGTTAGTCAATTCTGAAATTTTATTGAAATTTAAATTTAAATGATATAAAAAATTACAAAATTCAATTCATTAAAACAAGCAACAATTATACCTTAGTTTATTGAATTTCAAGGCCTTATGGATGAAACATGATTGTTTATGGATGAAATATAAAGGGTTCAAGAGATGACTTGAAGGATTATGGAGAAAAATAAGTGTCAAAAATAGTGTCCAACATCTTCCCCAAGAGGAAGCTATTGCATGTCCTCATGCACAAAAAGTGTTTTCAAAACTGAACCTACATATCCCCATGCACAAAATTGTTGTTGTACTACTGCTACTGGTCCTCTGACATCTCTCATGTCTGTGATGATGCATCTACACTAGCCTGATCTGTATGAAGGACCCTCAATCTCTGATATTTTGTTTTGAATGTTCTCTTTTGTTGATACCATTTATATGCTTGTTTAGAGATTTGAATGTTTTGAAATCTAAGCCTTCTATTTTTCTTCCTCAATTTCTAATTTTCTAACTCTAATTCCTTCATTTCCAGTTCTAACTTCTCAATATTTTTGTTGTTCTTGGAAGAGTTCTTATTTTTCATCCTTATTGTAGGTTGTTTGGAAATAGTGTCCATCCCAAATTCCTCATGTTTGTGCTTAACTTCTTCATTCTCCTACTCTGGATACCTTTTCTCTTCCTTTTCCATGGCTTGTTGCTCAAAGAAAGGAGAAATGATGACTGTATCCTAATTATTTTTCTCTTTTATGTCACTTGGAGTCTTTTCAATTGTCTGAATGTCTATTTCCATTATCTCTTATGCAGTTTGTTGTTTAAAGATGATATTCGCTTCTTCATCATTTTTCCCAATATCACCTATTAGAATTTCTTCTTGCCTCTCCAAGGATTGAATGTATGCATAATGCTTTTTTTGTACCTCATCATCATTTTCTGGTTCTTGCTTCTTTTGAAGTTGCTAACGTTTCCTTGATTTTCTTTCATAAGTGGTGAAGATGTTATCTTTTTCTTGGGATTCCTTTTCTTCTTTTACCATGCTCCTTGTTCTTATTCTTCTCTTAGGTTGTTTTGAGATTGTTTCCTTAGATTTATGTATTTCATCTTCAATGTCTATTATCATTAATACTTCATTTTCCTTCAATCTCTCCTCAAGCAACTCTTTTGGTTCTTTAAATTCATTATGAATTACAATTTTCTGCCATGTCAAGTCTTGTTTTCTTAATTCATGTGTGATGATCATATCGATGAGTCCACAGTGAAAAGGGATTGTTGTAATGTCTTCAGCATGTTTTTTAACAGCTTTAGCCATGTTAGAAGGGCTCTGTAACATAAAATAGGGTATATTAGTCTCACAGTCACCCCTCAAATGTTGCATCAACTTAATGTGATAGAGATATATGACACTGAATCTTCCTTCACAAGTAATGAATTTCTGGATGACATATGCTACTTCATCCCAAGGATGAATCAACCAACTCCTTGGTGTTCCTTTCTTCCATTTTAGTGAGCATGCCCTTGATCTGCATAAGAAAGGTGTCCATGCTTTCTCCTCAAACTATTTTTATCTTAAAGAACCTCTCTCCATGATGAGGTAATCCAATGATTTGTGCCATAATATCCTCAGATAACCTTAAAGTGAAGTTACCTACTATAATCCTCTCACCATCAAATGAATAGGAAAATTCTAGGCTAAATTTTTTATTATACCCATCAAACTTTTCAAAGAAAGGAATCCACCATTTCTTCTCAAAAATTTCCAAACATTTTTCATGAATGGTAAAGGGATCAAATTTTCCTGGTTCTATCCTAGAAACCATTTTTTTTTAATTTCAAAAAAAATTTCCTTATGTAAAGGAAGACTCAACCAAACTTAACCTAGAAGTTCTACCCTAGCTTGCAATATCGCTTTGATGCTCTATTCCTATTTAAATTTCAACTGGGAAAATATATGTTTTTGAAATATCCCTTACCTTTCTTCAGGCAACTTCTACTTTATAGTTATGCCTTCGTGCATGCAATCTTCAATAGATACGCCCACATACTCCTCTATTATCGTTGCATACTCCTCGTTTATGCATGTGTTCTCTTCATTTATGCACATTCTATTTACACAGAGAAGGGTTGGCTCCGAACAACTCTTGCATTTTTTTAGAAAATTACTTATCTAGGCGTGAAAGTGAAGTTTTGGAATGAGAAAAACGTTTGAGAAAAGAAAAAATCCTGCTAATATGCAACCATCACCTTGAATTTCGAAATCAGAGTGTGCCACCCTATGCATGGGTGGATTTCGTGGGGGTAAGGAAACATACCAATGATTCGCCACTTCTTTTTGTAACCATGTTTTAAACTTACCACTAATCCTTCATCTATGTTTATGACCCATATATACCTTTTTTTTTTAATGTATCATATGCAATAGTGACTTTAGGGTATATATGAAAAATTAAAATTATATAGGTCAAATAACCCCTCCTTATAACTCCTTTTGAAAATGAAATTGAAGATTTCCTATAGGATGCAGTTTAGGCATGAGATCCAAGGATCTGTAAATACTTCTGAAATTATTTTTGACTACTTATTTCTTATTCCTAGGGTAATCGAATGAATGGGTAGATGATCAGGGCTGTGAGGGTAATAGGTATTTTGTCACTACTAAAAAATGAATAATAAAGCAAAATTTAAAAAATTAAAATCAAATTGTTATGGACTTGCTTGCTGATCCTTTGTGCCCTTCATGATACTTTGATGTGGTTGGTTTGGATTATTGATACTTGCTTGTTGCTTCTCTAAATGTATTCACATGTACCTTTGATGAAATTATTTTTGGCTTCATGTAGCTTGGTGTATCCTTCTACTGCAAAGTATGATGGCTTGACATGCTTCTGTCTCAGGTCCCTCTGTAAGAATAAAATTTAGGTCCCTTGGCAAGGATGGAAATGAAATGCTTTATTATTGCTACAATTCTTCTCATGTTCGTCTGCTGGATGTACTCTTTAGGTCCCTCAGCTTTACTAATAATTTGATCTGCTATGCTTTTCAGGTCCCTTTGTAAATCTAGAAACTTATGCTAT
>LPNX011060331.1:0-114494 GCA_001517045.1 Pseudotsuga menziesii | reverse complement strand
TCACTTTATGACTTAAAAGTACTTGTACCACTACCTTGGTTAACTATGGGTTTTCATCCACCATAGAAAATGTGACAAATAAGCATTCTTAACTCATGCACTGCCACCTCAACCATGGAGGATGATGTCATCTATTAGAATGTAATTGGTTGATTTTTATAGTACATTTTGGTCATTTTGAGGCCCATTTTTGACCTCAAATTCTCTCTAATGCATATTATTTGGTGAGGGCACTGTTGATGAATGAATGCACTATAAACAACTTCTTGATCTCTTCTGTTTTGCGACGAGCATGTAAATTAGTGGGAAAAAATCTTCATTTCTATATAATGCTATTGATGAGCACACCAAGGAAAACATTGCAGCCATTCTGCCATATAAATTGGAGGCACTATCAGTGGGTTTCAAATACCTGGGCTTCTATCTGAAACCATTGGGTTACCAAGTCAATGACTGACATTGGCTTATTAAAAAATTTGAGCAAAGAACCAATAATTGGACATATAGACTTCTCTCGCTTGGAGGCAGACTGATTTTGATCCAATTAGTTCTAATGGAGCTGGCGGTTTACTGGTTAACATTGGCGAGAATGCCCAAAACTATTATGAACTACCTAAGAAGTGCCATCTTTAATTTTCTATTGGGGAACTCTTATGGGAATCACAGAACACACTTGGTGGATTAGCATAAGATCTCCAGACCCTATGACTTAGGAGGTTGGAACATCAAAAACTTAGATTGGTTCAGTACAACTCTTAGACTGAAGAGTCTCTGGATAGTACTAAATGGGGATGGTATCTGGTCACTTATTGTGAAATATAAATATCTCAGAGATCAGACGGTCGATGCATGGCTTCGTTGTAAAGAATTCAAGGTACAGGGTACCTCATTTATATGGAATGGCTTTGTCAGAGCTCTGTCTTGGATAACCTATCACTTAGGTTGGAAAGTGGGAAATTGCCTCAGCATACGGATTGGTGTGGATCCGATTGCTCGCATAAATTCATACTTCGTTCTCCCTAAGGATCTCAGAAGTTATTTGGCCGATTATGGCATCACCAAACTCTTTGATGCACTATACTTTGACTCTGGGCAACAACACTGGCTCTTTGCTTCGGACCTGGACCTCAACGATTCTTGGAAAGAGATCTGGACTAATTATATTAAAGGCCTCACCCATGGTTGTATCCAACTCTGCAACAAATCTGATTCTCTAGTTTGGATGTATAACAAGAAGTCAGGAGAGGTGACTGCACACCTGGCTTATGAATTGATTGCTTCTTACTCCATTACTAAACTACCGGACAACTCAATGGTAAAAATATGGAAATTTAACTTGCCTCTTAAGGTAATTTGTTTTACTTGGCTCTGTCTCTCCAATCGTATCAACACTTGGGATACATTGTGTAAAAAATGATGGGTAGGTCCCAATTATTGTTGTTTATGTTTTTCGGGGGAAGAATCTGTTGATCACCTCTTCACAGACTGTAGGTTCATAAAGGATATTATACTGGGACTCAGTTTGACTCTACACCGTCCTATCTACTGGAATGAAGTGACTTTCAGGGTCAGTTGGACCAGATGGATGAATATTGAAAAAGAACTATTATACCTTCCTTTGCTGATATCCTGGAACATTTGGCTCGCTAGAAATAAGTATATATTTGATGATCGTAAACCGGTTTTAAAATTGATCATTTATAATATTTTGGAGCAGCTTCAAATTCATCATGTGAATGTCTTGCCCAACCGTAAGAGGAAACTGATAGGTATGGAACAGGAATCGGTGTAACCTATTGGCTATTTGGATGGGGCCTCTGCAAACAATATTGGAGGTACAAGTGTTCATCTCAGGATCAGTGATGAGCATTTTTTTTCTGTATAAAAATGGGATGTTGACGTAGTACCAACACCCGGGCGGAAATCCTTGCCCTATGGGTCTTACTGGCATTCTCAAAATTGATTGGGCTACCATATCTGCACATTAGAGGAGACTCTCTAGCTATCATTAACGGGTTCAATGGACAGGTTGATCTATCGTCTCTTGAACTAGCAGGCCGATGCAACTATATAAGAAGTCTACAAGCATCCTTTTCCCAACTCGAAGCTACTCATGTATAGAAAGAATACAATGATAAAGCGGATAGCTTGTCTAAGGAGGCACTTGGATTAAATTCAGAGAACCTTCATTATATGGAATTCACCGAGGACATTTGCAATGGGAGAGATTCCTTTCAGTTCTATTAGTCATTGTCTTATTTATCAGCCACGTGTGGCATACATTTGATGGCACACCCTTTGGTGTTTAGATGGATTAATTCCTATTTTGTGCTTAGATTGTTCCCAGTAGTGCCTCCTTAGCTCAACAATCAGGCTTTGTCATGTACCTCTGATACTTGGGGTTTCGGGTCTGGATTTGGTTTCATGTCTCTTGCTGCTATTTTGGAATTTATTGTCCACTTCGTTGAATGTCTGCCTGGTCTATGGCCAATCCATGTATGTGAGTGCATATTGCAGCAAACATGTTACCTTTGATTCTAATGAATAACAAGGAACCACTATTTTTCTCCTGGAAAAAAATCTAGACAAACTTTTTGTTTAAATTGCAGTTCTAGCAATTTGGGTATATTTGGAGGCCATGAGTTGTTTGGAATTTAGTTAACACAAATTTCTATAACGTGGACAATATTTTTGTTTCAATTGCAGTTTTGCCAATTTGGGTAGATTTAGAGGCCATGAGTTACGCTAAAATTTATAAAAATTTAAAAAGATTGCAATTTCAACTATAGAGTAAAATTTCATCTAAAAAGTTGAAATCGCTTCATAGCCATAAATAACATACTTAGATGAGTTTTAAATTATGGAGAATTTGTTATCTGGACATGATTTGGAAAGCAACAAGGATGGATTATGGACATGATTTGGAAAGCAGCAAGGATGGATTATTGTAAGGGTTTTGTAGGGAGCAAGGATGGACTTTTAAGGTTTAATGAAGAGACGGATTTTTAAGATTCAATATACAGATAGATTATATGCGAATACGATTTTGGTTCTAGTTTTTCATTCTCCTAATTACTAAAAATAAAAATAAAAAATTATATTGTAAAAATATATATAATATAATGTTTCTAGATATATTATTATAATAATTACTTTAGTTTTCTCGGATGCGGGTGTCAGGTGTCCCACAGGGGGTGACGATCTCGGGAGAAGGGATTCCACAGTGGCGAGAACGTCACCTTGTATTAAAAACCCACATCACCCACCAAGGCGGCACTTAATGTGCATCGATGATGATGTAGGGTAGTTTAGTGCTGGCGACGATGGTGGTCATGAGCATTTACATGTTGTGTTTGAAGATGACCCTGCGGTCACGTCGAGGGCTGGCAGACATGGGTTCACGTTGCGTTGGGTCCTGGAAGGGGCATCGTCAACTTAATTCACCATTAATGGCTTCTCGGTACTATTCTGTTATCCCCTGGGTTATGGCTCTAGTGAATTCAGTCTTAGGGCCTCATCTACTGGTAATGTGTTTGGTTCTGGCTTGCATTCCATCCTCCTGACTTGGCTCTTATACAACTTGTTGGTCTTTCCCGCAGTATTGCTCCTATCCTTAGCCTGCAGCTGAACAATACTACTATGTCTCTAGTCCATTCGAGCGAGTTGTCTTGAATACCAGTGTTTGTCTTGGCCCTGTGGTCGAGTTTCACTATTGTCTCAATGTCTCGTCAACGTGGTACACCTCGTCGAGCTAGCAATGGCATAGGACATGCACAATGGGGTTTGCATTTGATGTAGGAAGATGATTATGCTAGTGGAGTTTCCATGCCAGTGCACAATTTGATTGATGAATGGGAAGCCATGTTGATCAATGAAAATTTGGCCAGAGGTATTGGAGAGGGACGCCTCAATCACTACTGGATTGTTAAGAACATGTTGGGATCCCTCATGGAGGAGATGTTGGGCACCTGAAACTATACTAGAAGCTCTGTTTTACAGGAAAAAACCAAGCTTATTGAACTCGACACTCTGCTCAATAGACGAGACGCCAGTGCAGCATGGAAGCGACTGGCTTCAGGTCTCTGTACGTCGAGAGAAGGGGGCAGTGGTAGTGTTTCAGCGGCACCCACGGTTTCTATGGATATGGGCTCGATCCCAGCTACGCCTCACTCTTCGTTCGTTCTATTTTCGACATCGTCCACAATCACCCAACTTCATCACAAATGGTTATGCGACATTGAGGTATCAGTTCACAAAACCTCTCATCTTCTTGTTAAGCAATCCGAACCTTCAACTGATGAAGAGTTCTATGGAGGTTGTCCGATCATTGAGGCGAACTAGGAGAACCAGAACCTTTAAGCTTGGGACTAATGAAGATCTACAGCCTGTTAGACTTATCTTAGTTTTTCTTGATCGTTCTGATATTTTTCGTTTTCTTTTAATTTATATCCATGTTAGTGTTATATGTCTATATCTATGAAACTCCATGTCAATGTTATATGTCTATATCTATGAAACTCCTCTCACATGTTAAGTTTTGTACTGAGATGGTAAGTTTAAACCACCCCAATCACATGTTTCCATGATGCTGTCTTCCGCAACTTTTTTTGTTTCTACTAATTAATATAATGCAGACTTACCCACAAAAAAATTTACTTTAATTTTCATAAAATAAATATAAAAAAAAACTTTCAATAAACACTTCCAATATTTAATGCTACGGCTGTAAATATGTTAGCCGTCAATAAATCCCTTCGAAAAGTATATGAATCCCAATGGTGCAAACTTCGAAAACACGCAAATGGCCGTAGAATTTCTTATATTTTACTCTTTACCCGTACGTACCGTCGGTTGCTAAATTTCTCAAATCTCTACAAATATAATACCAAGGAGCATGTGGCTTACCTTGAATTTCTGGTGGGAAGGCGCAGAGAAAATGAGAGCCATCGGTTCGCTTATGACAAGACAGAAAGTAACTGCACACAGTAACCTGGTTCCCTGTCCCGCTAAAGATATCCATGGAGTTAAAAACCCTAATAGCGAATCGATCCGACCATGTTGAAGGGTTTCGAAGCTATGAATCCCCAAATCCTACGAAACCTCTCACGTAATCCATCAGAATAATGCGATGAGCAGCCGATAATCTCGCGCCGCGCTGTTGTTATCCTTGTCATTTAGTCGTTGCCCGTTTATTACTTGTCATTTAGTCATTGCCCATTTCAGATTTTGTTTTACTAATCGCATACGGGCGAACCCTGAAATCCAGCTCTGCTGAAGCTCCAACAGATCTGGGAACTCGGGGGAAAATTCTGTCCAGGCTTCTTGCATTGCTGTTTGTCGGCATCGATCTCGGGTTGAGGGTTGCAATATTGTTGACAAATGGAGATTCAGGCATGGAGATGGATTGGAGAAACAAGGAGCAATGTCAGATATTTGTTGGCAGAGCAGCCTATGGTGGCTCACTTCAGATGGGATCATCATGCTTGGGGTTCCACATGGCTCTTTCCCCTTGTGGCCATTGCTTCCTATCTGTTGCTCATTTTGCTTCTCAAGATTCTTCTCATACCCAGGGAAAAACCGTTGCCTCTGGGTCCGATTCCTGCCATTCATAACCTCTGCGTGGTCGTGGCTTCGGCGGCCATTTTCGTCGGCTGCTGGGAAGCCACGGCGGTCGAGATTTCAGAGATGAAATGGATTTGGAGGAGGCAATTTAAGAGCACCGCAGAGTGGGTAATGTGTTTTCCCCTGGGCACGCGCCCTTGCGGCAGAGTTTTCTTCTGGTCATACATCTTTTATCTCACAAAGTACCATCAGCTCTTCGACACAGTCATATGGATCCTGCGCAAGAAGCCCCTCACTTTCCTCCATGTATTCCACCGTATCGCGGTCGTCTGTGTGTGCTACGCCTGGCTGGAGTACTCGCAGTCGTTGCAGATCGTGGCCATTCTCGCCACAACGTTGCTCTATGTCGTGGTTTATTCGTATTTCCTCTGCCGCAGCATCGGTTGGGGTTGCTGGTCCTCTCTTCTCCCCGCCAATTGCCAGATGGTGCACTTGGCCTTAACGTTGCTCGCCTACGTTGCTCTTCTCGCATTGCACTTCACCACGAAAGAAGGCTGCAACGGCATGGGCGCGTTGCTCTTCGATGCCCTCTCCAACGCTACGCTGCTCCTACTTTTTCTCAACTACTACCTCAAGCAACGATGCAGCAACAACAAAGCACTGAATTCCGAACACAAAAACAAGAATCAGAAGCAGTTGTGAAAATGAATACATTCATCTGATCATCTTCTCTGATAGTTTGACAGAAGCAGAGTTAAGACCTACTAAAATCAGGAGGGAAATTTTTGGGGGCCAAAATTTGTTATTTTTTGGGTTTTATCTCAAATTTTTTTTTTTTNATAGTTTGACAGAAGCAGAGTTAAGACCTACTAAAATCAGGAGGGAAATTTTTGGGGGCCAAAATTTGTTATTTTTTGGGTTTTATCTCAAATTTTTTTTTTTGTTATTAGGTCATTTTTAGTGTCTAATATCTTTATACACATAAAATATGTTTTTTATCATAATAGTAGCACACATTTCAGTGTTAATTTTATATTTCATATGTTTAATGTAACATGTTTTTTTCAATCCAAAGCAATCACTTATTTTTCAATCCAAAACAATCTGTTAGAATACTATACTTAAGTATGACCTTAAAATCCTTAAAAAAATACTTAAATATAATATTAGAATCCTTAAAAAAATAGTTTTCTAAGGGTTAAGACCAAAAAACATCTAAACTCTAGAGTATTTACACCTTTTAAGATATTTTCGATAAATTTCTTATTAAATTAATCTTATAAGCAACTTTCTATCAGCATCCTATCTGTAAAATAGATTTTAAACTGGGCCAAAAAGGAATCTACCCTGGACATGGTGAATCTTGAGGCTTGGTGCTTCAACACCAGAATTTTCATGTCCTCTTTTATTTGGGTGGATTTCAGTCATGTCTATAGGGAACATAACAAGAAGGCAGACATCTTATCCAAGGAAGGATTGCACTTGGCTCCGGGCCATCTCTTACTTACTGAATCATTTAGAAATGAGATTATTGGGGTTGACTCATCACAGCATTTTTAGAATATGCTCATTCTATTACAGTTTCTCTCTCATGATTCATTGAGCTACTATCAGGTTTTGTTGAGCAAGCTACTACAGGATACAAGAGTCACTGTCTTTGCTTGGATCAGATTTCTGGGCTCCTGTTATTTTCTCTAGGGACATAGATCATTGATTCAGACAGCTCTCTTATGAGAGGGATTTTTTGTAGTGATTCCCAGGTGCTTTGGGTACCTCTGTATTTCTGTGGGTATCTATTTTGTATCTTTTTGTGACGTATGTATGTTTGGATAGGAGAATATTACCTAATATTTTTGTGCTGTTCCTTGAGGCATAACTGTAATGACTGAAGATGTAAAATGTTCCTTTGATTCAATGAATACCAAGGAATAGCTTTTTTCGACTGATTAAATAAAATAAAATAAAAAAATTTCAAACAAAGAGGTTGAATTTTTTTAATGTAGGTAATTGTTCTCTTAATACTGAATCAGATTCTGCATAATGGTTCTAAATCTCCTCTCCTTTTCATTTCATTCAATAAAAGGGATTAATAAGTGAAATTCTAAAATAGATTTTAGACACAGGTTGAATTTTTTTAATTTAGCTAATTGGTCTCTTAATACTGAATCAGATTCTGCAGAATGGTCCTAAATCTGCTCTCCTCTTCATTTCATACAATAAAAATGATTAACAAGTGAAATTCTGGTTATCAACTTGTCTGGCCCGTTCACAATCTGGTTGGGATTTTTATTAAAATTTTCAAACACCGTTCACAATCTGGTTGGAATTTTTATTAAAATTTTCAAACATTAAGCATTCTCATTTCTGTTCTGTTTATCTGTGAAAAAATATTTCAGTTGCGATGTCTTCATTGTGATCTAAGATTTTAACCGGCTCACGTATCTAACTTAGTTATTTTATTCGTATTTAAGGCAATTTGTCAATATCTCCAGATAATTTTAATGGATGCCATTTGTAAAGATGTCATCACAGATGTCATCAACAAATGGGGATGTTGACTTGCAGATTGTAGATATTTATTCAAAGTTTTCGACATTTTCAATTAAAATCATAAAAATACTATAATTATAAATAAATCTTATTATTAGATATATTATGGAAACTTTATTGTTGTATTATAGTTATAGATTTTTTGATTTCCATGTTTGCTTTTCAAGTAAAATGGACAGTTAAACGTTCTATATGTATACAGACCATTAATAATATAGCTCCAAGGGTTAGCTCAATTGGTAAGATGTGTGCACACTCTCTCGGTCTGGGTCTGGGGAGAGGTCACGGGTTTGAGCCTTGAGTCCTTTGAGGTTAGGCCTTTTAACCCCTCAACTTTTGCCTATTATATTACACCCAAGGCTCAATGAACAAGAGGAGAAGAATCAATGGATAAAATCAAAAAAGTTATGGGGTACTGCAACAAATACATAGTCACCAAATTGATAAACATAATAAAATATGGCAAGCCCCCAAACCTTCAAATTTGATACCATCCACTAATGTGGAGAAGTATTGCTGGTTTTCCTGTGCATATTTCCATATGTAAAAAAAAGACCATTAATAAATGTAAATAGTTATTTATAAAATTTAAATTCAAGTTTATTAACCAAAGATTCTTTATTTACATTATTTTTTATTTTTTTTATTACCATCGGAAGTATTGCTGGTTTCAGTGCATATTTCCATATGAAAAAAAAGACCATTAATAAATGTAAATAGTTATTTATAAAATTTAAATTCAAGTTTATTAACCAAAGATTCTTTATTTACATTATTTTTTATTTTTTTTATTACCATCGGAAGTATTGCTGGTTTCAGTGCATATTTCCATATGAAAAAAAAGACCATTAATAAATGTAAATAGTTATTTATAAAATTTAAATTCAAGTTTATTAACCAAAGATTCTTTATTTACACTATTTTATTATTTTATTATTTACGATGGTATACTTTGATATAAATTATAATGGTGAAATTATAGATAAATATATACTGAATTTTTCAAAATGAAAAATAATATATGATTTTCTTTTATGAATTTTTTATATATTATGAATTATAACTATAATAATTTAAAATACTGAAATTAGATTTTAAGTAAATTATGAATTATAAATATAATAATTTAAAATAGTGAAATTAGATTTTAAGTAAATTATGAATTATAAATATAATTATATAATTAGATCAAATTTTATAGAGGTTTAAGTGTGTTCATGTTTTTTGCTGGCAGGTGTGGAACACCTAGAGATAGAGTGGTAACAAATATGGATTCCTGGACCTAATGTCACTAGTGTCACCCATCCCAGTTGCCATTCCCCCTAATCAAAAAAGAAAAAGAAAAAAAAAATTATGATATATAATATAAATTCCAATTATGAAATGTTAGATAAATACATATTATGAAATGTTAAATAAATACATATTATGAATTATAAATTATGCTTTTAAATAAATTATAATATATAATATAATTGTAAATTTAGATAAATATAAATTATGAATTATAAATTATTTTTTAATATCTATCTATAATTTAAATTCTAAATTTCTATATACTTATATATTATGATTTATATTGTAAATATAATATTTAAATAAATATAATTATGAATTATATATATATATATATATATATATATATATATATTATATTTTAAATTAAAATTTAATAATAATATTTATAATTTAAATTATCATTATTATAAAAATAATAATGTCATTAATCTAAAAGTTTTTTTTTAATTTTACATTATCTAAAATTATTTTCAATATATTTTAATTTTGTTTTAGGATTTTTAAATTTCCAACTCACATACATTAGTATAATATTTTCGTCAATATCTCCTACCTTAAAAGTAGATATTAAATTTTAAATATCTTAAATAAGAGATCTTATTCTATCCTTACAATCTAAGTTAATTAAAGTTCAGATAAAAAAAACATCTTTTAGAATCAAGGTCTAACGTTTCCACAATGTCAAAGACACATATTTCTACAAGCCTACCAAACTTTTACAAAAGCTTACCAAACTTTTATCTTAAGCTGGCATAAAAAGTTCTCATCTTTTGAATTTAAGTTTGAAGGGGTGCATAAAAAGTCATTGAGGTTTAAGTGTTGCGCCAAGTCATGTATATTTTGAATTCTCTTTTCTAAATATTTAAATAAATTAGTATTTCGAATAGTTATATGGTTTAGGGAGTATTATCTTTTATATTTTTTACAAAATTTATAAAGTGAGTTTGAGAGTTGTTAATAATTTAATTATATTGTAAAATAATAATAAAAATGTAACCCACTTAGAATAGGAAAATTAATATTTTTATCTTTTTGGAAAAATATTATGTTAAAATTATTATAAAGTTTTTATGACTAAGTTGGTCAGGGATGATTGTAATTGACTATTTATTTATTTAAATAATTAAATAGAAGAGACACATACTAAAGAGGACTCTTGAAAGAGTGTTGGCCCGCTAGTAGGAATTAGCAGCTGTAAAAGACCAATTGACAAGTGATAGCACTAGCATTTCACTTTCTAGTTGTTGCAAAAAGCAAAAACCCTAAAAAGATGGTCATGTTCCATGAGAGGAGGAATTGACCAGGTGGCTCATTTATTTTTAAAACTGACCCAAAGACCTAGGCAACCTTATAAATACCATGGAATCAAGCAGAAGGCTCACTACATTCTATTCCAAGTGAATGAAACTTGTGACTGTTGCAAACTGAAAAGTGAGGCACACAAGGAATTCGATGAGGGGATAGCTAAAGTGAAATTGATGAGTTAAGTCTGCTATTGAGTGCTAAGTTGCAGAGTTTTTTTTGTGTGGGATGCTACACAACATCTTCGTCATAGTGGTTCGGTGAACATGCTCGGGTGTCCTAAGCAAGTAATATTCGCTGCTTCGAGAGCCGGTTGGGAGGAACAGTGTCCTTTGGGTGTTTGTTTCCCTTTTGCATTTTATCCAGGTTCTAAAACTATTTTGTTTATTATCTAGGATTTTATTCTAAATCTGTATTTGAAAGTATAGGAATGTTGATGGATTTCTAAGTTAGAATAAATTTAAAAATGATCTTAGTACTATATTATTGTTTCATGAAGTATGCTTTGGCTTTAGAGAAATTAATATTTTAAATTAGTTATCTAAAGATATTTCCTATGAAGTTAATCTGAGTTCATTATTTTATTTGTTTTAATTCCAATTCTTACGGACCTCATTGATAACTATTGTAAACGAATGTATTCCATTCATTCTATTTTTCACTAGATAGTATTGTTATTTTACTTGTGTACTCTTCTAGTTCTCCCTCTGTGGAAGAATGGTTAAGATTAGAGTAAAGAAAATTACATTGCAGCCGAAAGTCTAGATTAGAAATTGAAGTTATAACTAGGGTTTGAAAGAAACAAATAAACTTTACACAAGAATCAAATTTTCAACCCACTAAGTTAGCTAACTAAAATCCCTAGATTTCATTTCTTATTTAATAATCAACATACTTGTAATCTAGAACATGCAAATCTCTATTAATTATGCTTTATATTTATAACTATATTCGTAGTAATTTTATGACATAGCTGAAAGGCTTATTTTAAATAAATTATAAATTTGAGTCTAGCCAACAACTTTAACCGACAGTAAAAATAAGTGGCGTAACATTAAGCAAAGTAGTATCGTCTTAACAATATGTCGTCATATCGTAATGTTGACGTAAAGAGTCATTATGTTAAATGGATAAAGACGAATCATGTTTTAAACGTCATATGAAGTTTTATTATCATGCATATTTCACAACTAGACCTAAGTTACATTCTATTGTTTGATCATAACTGTGTCCTTTGTGCACATCATATGGATTTATTTATCTTATGTAATTACAATGAGACACATTTTATTTATTTATTTATGTTAGAGATCTTAAAAAAGACAAAATAATTTAAAGTTGAGGAGTTAATTATTAATGGTAAAATAGTCACTTATGAACCAAATAATGTGAAGGTGATGAGATGGTGGGGCAATATGTTTTTAAGTTGGCTCTTCATTGTTTTGTGAAAAATGAACGAGAGAACTTTATTAAATTAGTTATTAATATTTTCATTGTATTTTATTTATTTTTAATTATGTTTTTTATTTCATTCTTTGTTAGGTGTATATTATTGTGTTTCCTTTACATAACTTTAAAGGTACAAGTCCTAACATATTTTCAATATTATTTTAATTGTTTATAGTTTAAAGAAAATTAAACAATTCTTATATATGGAATTGAATTTTACACATACTTTATGTATTTAATATTATAGGTTTACATTTTAAATTAAATTTTGATAAAGATGTTTATGATTTAAATTAACATTGTTACGAAATTATGAAATAATTGTATTTTCAAACTTAAAATTTTAAAATTTATAATTTTATACCATTAAAATTACTCATTTCATTTTATATTTAACTTAGTATATAATATTATATATTTATAATAAATTATTCATTTCATATATATATAGTAAAAGGGGCCATTTTTTATTACTTCTTAAACCATAACCGAGTACATATATGTTTCTGACTCCTGAAACATGGAGTTAGGTAATGGTCTTGCAACCAAAAAAGGAAAACAAACAAAATTGACCATATAGAGTGTCTTGAGAGTGCGAGGGTTGCCCAACCTTTGAACAATGACAGCCTCACTCTTCTACAAGCCGAAAATATGAAAGTAGACACAAACATGAAGAGGACCCAGAGAAAAGAGAGCAGGGGAAGAGACTAAGGATTCCTAGCATATTATGCATCATCCATGTTGGCAATGATGGCTCCCTTGTCACTGGTGTTCCTCAGACCGCGCTGAAATGGAGGCTCTGCCAACTGCAACAAGCTTTTCATGTGAACCAAGCCATTCTCTGCATCCTCTTTAAATGTGCTAACAATGATTCTGACCAGGTCTATGAAACTCTCTCTTTCGTTCATTGAGCGTGAGAGGATAAATTTAAGGCGCCAATAGTTGGACATGGCACATCGCGGACGAGTCTGAGCTTGAACTCCTCGAAGATCTCGTTGTCCATCGTTGCAATGGACTGGCGAATGTGCTCCAACGTTTCTTGATATGAACAAGGCCTCCCATTTCACCTCCTAACCACCATCTCTGTGTGCTGCCATGCTGCTCACCAGACCAAGAACCTTGGTTGAGCGGCTTTGCCTACATGGGCGTTTGCGCTTCCGGACTCGACCATGTTTGAGTCTCCTCACCGAAGATTTTCCCAAACCAGGGCGATAGTGTTTGTCCCAAACAAGCTGCATGATGTTAAGTGCCATTCTCTCCCTCTACTCCTCGTTCAAATAGCTGCTAATCCGCCAATACAATACCCCCCGATAATTGCACCATGTACGCAGCGGCATGGACGGGGAATGGCGCAAGGTCCTACCCTGTACAGAGCCCACCGGGCTTGAAGTGCCGTCTGGATCCATGGCATAACAAGATATTTCCCCTTCATGCTTCCTCCCACTCCTCTTATCACTCCGATGGTCATCGTAGCGTCCTGCACCTGTCTTATGCATGCGTGTGAGTGCTGAAAGGGTAGGTAGTTGTCCCCTCATGCATCTGCCCACCATCTTGTCTTTCGTCTACCTCCTAATAAACACTTGCATTGAGGTCATTTAATCACATTCTTATACGTTATTTAATCTTATATTTAACTTGGATATTTAATATTATATATTTGTAATAATAATATTTATGACTCAAATAATCATTTAATTAATTGTATTTTTTAACTTTGTTACAACCTCTAAAATCATGAGAATTGAACATATAACTCTAATATAAAAAATCTTTAAAATAGTATTTCAACCCACCACACTACCTCTATAAATTAATTTTATAAAATAATCAAATTTTCAATTTTAATAAATTATTCATAACTTTGCCAAGTAAAAAATTATAATTACTCATTTCATCGTTCTTACATGCATGGAATTATAAAATTGCATGTTATGTACCCTATGTTCTATCATTGCAAAATGTTTGCAATTTTATAATTTTAAATAATACCCAAACAAAATTTCATGGATGGGATTTGTGTGGATATCATAAGTCAAGAGTTTTGAGTTTTTGTGTTGGTTGGTAAAGTTACACATCCAAGATAGATGTTAGATTGATAAAGCATATATTTAAAGACTTTATAAAAGCTATGAAAGAAATTGAAACATTTAATAGTTACAAAAATATATAAAAGTACATATAAACTAATTATATAATTATTATATACAAAATAATGATAATAATAATATATAAAACAAATTTTTTTTTCCAAGAAAAAAAAAAGCGTAATTTCATTCATTTTTCGAGATCAAAATTACATTCAGTATATTCACTTCCAGGGGAATTCCAGAGTCCATTGTCTCATGAAAGAGCACAATATACCTTTAATATCCAGAATCTGAACCTACTATAAGTTGTCATTACAAACAGTAAAACTGCCTAAAAAAGCATGAAATCCATGTTCATGAAAACCTATGAAGTTGAACTTCACAGGTCCATATATCATCAGCAAAAAAATGCTGTCATAAAAAATTGACCAGAATGGGTCACTTCTTTTCATTAATCTCAGACATCAGACATACTGCAGATAGCAAAGGCCACCGCCTCTGAACCGCCGTCGCCACCGCAGAGATCCCTAAGGACCACATCGCCTCCACAGTCACTGCCTCGGTCATTTTTCAATGCACCGATCTTTCTTGGAGCATCGACCCCGATTAAAGGCGAAGCTCAATCAAAATCCCGGTGCCGCAAAGAAATCGCCTCCAGTCTTTAACATTCGTTGCACAATCCAAGCAAGAAACCTGCCTGCTTGGACAGACCAAGCACGAGCATCTGCGGTGAAGGCTACCGCCATATCTTTATCTTGTTATTGCCACTGCTCATTCTTGCAAATTCAAGAAAGCTGAGTCTACAGATACGGTCCTGAAGATCGATTTCTACCATGGAGAGAAGCAGGAAAATGGAGGCGAACACAGGGTGCGAGCAAGCAGATTCAGATCGGCAGGCATTGGGCAGAGCGGCTCGAATGTTGGGCGGCTCCTCTTCAGTTTTTCAGATCGGCTCAGAGCGCTTCAAGAACGCCTCGGCTCTCGGCTCTCGGCTCCGCTCCCTATAAAACAATTTATTATAACTTAGTTGTTAATATAAAATGTAGTTTTCAATTTTATACAAATTATTATATTTAATAAATACCATATATAGATTAAATATATATAAAAGTACATACAAACTAATTATATAATTATTATATACAAAATAATGATAATAATAATAATATATAAAACAATTTATTATAACTTAGTTGTTAATATAAAATGTAGTTTTTCAATTTTATACAAATTATTATATTTAATAAATATCATATATAGATTAGTATATTTAAAAAAAAAATTGATTATATAAATATAAATATTATATAAGTTTTTTCTAAAACACACCAACTTTATAATGATAATGATGATAGAACCTCACTTTGATTGATTGGACCTTAAGAAAGTACTTTGTTTGTTGTAACAAATTAATCTTATACTTACACAACTTAAAAATGAGTGTAGGTAGCATAGTTTTGACAACTTAGAAGATTAGAGAAATTAGTATTATAATAAAGATTGGGAAATTGCGATCTAAAGTGATTGTACTTGGGGCACTCTCAACACTCTTGGTCTCACAAAGATGACAAATCCTATCCTCCTTGTATTCTAGATTAGGGTTATTAACCTCCTTGTAGTATCTTAGCTTTCTTTTTACCTCTAAATCATTTTTGCCACACAACTTCTCTTTAAACTTAGATGTAATATTATTTTTAATGTTATCGATATTTTGCAAAGTTGCATTTTCCTTTATCCCCCAATGATTTAACCAAGCCATGTAATCTTTATGCCAACCTTTCTTGAGCCGCCGGTAGTATGACTATATTTTAAGGCAATTTTAGGCAGTCTCTAGTCTCCCATGTCATTTATCTTGGTCTTGTACATAAAGTACCTTGTCATAGTGATTCTCTCTATGGGAGGAAGCACTGCTTCTATAAGAAGTATAAGATAAGGCATATTGCTTTTAATTCTAAGGTTATACGTTATACAAAGCTTCTGGATTTGCTCAATCTTTCTCCAAGATTCTCTAGAGAGGTTGCACCCCCAAACTTCACAACCATACAAGATAACGAGAGGGACAAGAGTTTCAAAGAGGAACTTCTTTTTATCCCAAATCACAAGGTGAGATGATTTACATTTGTTATCAAGAACAAAATAAGCTTTCCACCCTCCATTAATCCTTTTCCCAATGCTATAGTTTTAGTTGAGCTTGCAATGAATATCAATTCCGAAATATTCATAGGAAGAAACTTCCTCTAACTCAACTTAGATTTAAAACATTTACAACACCATATATAAATAAAACACACACACACACATATATACACGCTTGTTTTCCAAAGCTCTAGCCGCTAAAACAAGGTGGAGGATTATCACAACAGAAAACCTATGGATGGAGGTTGTCTATCACAAGTACATAAGCCCGGTACCTTTGTGGGATTGGATCTGAAACTCAGTGTTCACTGCACCTCCCTCTGGTTCTATCATATGGAAGGCAATCTGTAATGCTTTTCCACTTATTCATAGCGGACTATCGTAGAAGGTTGGTAACGGGACGAGGATTGGACTTGGAGCAAACCGCTAGCCTGGTAGCCAACACAACCACCTCCTTCCTCAACAACTAATTTAGTTTCTTCAGCAAAAAGGTTTCTTCCATCTAAATCAGATTGTTGACCTTATAACTACAAACCTATGGCACCATAGGTGGATGGGAAGTAGGGATCTTGAAATCCTAGCCCTCTGGAGACAAACTTGGAACGTGTTTATTTTAGCCCTCCGTTCATCCCATATTAGGCTCAAAGATTCGCAGGATGGGCTGGTTTGGGAACATGGAGCCCATGGTAGTTATACCTCGAAAACAAGATACCAACAAATCTATGTCACAGCTTTCCAAACTGACCCAAAATGGTGGCAACCAAGGCTCTGGAAACTTAAATGCTCACTGAAGGCAAAAGTCTTCATGTGGTGTACCCTTGCAAATAGAATCCCAACATGGGACAAAATGAAGAAAATAGCCCTAGAAGGGCCAGGCTGGTGCTCCCTGTGCAAAAATGAAGAAGAAAATGCCAAACATCTTTTCCTCAACTGCTCTTTTGCTATTTAGGTATGGTCACATTCACAAACCCTATTGACCCAAAGATTTGATTGGATCGGCCCCTCTCTCGAGGATGCCTAGAGAACTTGGTCCACCTCTCCACACTTAGCACACATCAAAGCCCTTCCCCTAATCCATTCATGGCGAATCTGGTTAGCTCGAAATGCTGCAATTTTTCAGGAAAAGGCTTCCTCACTTGAAGCCATTGCGAAACAAGGATTAGACATCCTCTCTTACTTTCCACAAACCAAAGATGCACCAGCAATAATGATAGCCATAGAAGAACAAATTCACAAATCAATACCATGGGATTTTTTTGATGGGGCTTCTCAAGATAAAAAAATGTGGGGGGTACCCTACTCTTTCTCACACAAAATCACCACTTTCAAATTCAAATGGGTCGAGGGGGCGGAACCAACAATTATGCAGAACTCATGACTTTGAAACTCCTTCTTTGTTTTGCCTTGGAAAAAGAATGTAGAAGGATTCAGATTTTTGGGGACTCACTTATAATTATCAATTGGGTGAATAAAATACAACATTGTAGAAATATTGCTCTCAATTCACTCTATGAAGAAGTTCTCACGCTTTTGACAAATTTTGACCACATCTCATGCTGTCATGTTTATAGTGAAAGGAACACTGAAGCAAACCGTTTATCCAAAGATGGTTTAAACTTGGAACGTGGAAATTTTTGGAAAAGAAGGATGCAGAAGTTTTTGAGTTCTACCATCGACCTTTTGTAGATATAGTTCCTACTGCAAACTCATGAAGAGGCAGTCCTTTCCACTGGTTTAAATTTTGGATTTGGCTCCTTTTTTCCATGCTCAATAGTAAGAAGACTAGCTGGCGGTTTTTGTTCTTTTGAAAGCTTACGAGAGGTGACAGAAGTCCTATGGTTTTTATGTACAGCCCCTCGGGGACTCAAAGACAGTTTTTTGCACAGATACAGTTTTACTATATGAGTGGAAAAATGAGGATTTTATCTCTTTGTTTTTTCTAATGTTTCTTTTTGGCAACTTTACAGCCGTATGCATGGCATACAAAATATGTATGGACACATTTTTTGCATAAATAAAATATAAGCTTTCTTTCCCATGATGGATTTTGGTTTTTTTTTTAAGTTTTGGGAAAAAAGGACATTTATGGATAATTTGCTTTTAAAAATGTAATATAATGTTAAAAGATCTGAATTCAAATTCGAACCTATTGATGTCCACCTATAGTCTTCGTTTTCTTAACTATGGAACTATTGGTTATGGCCTTGTCTTTTCCCTTTCTATGTGTGAATAGAGTCAACCTGTCAGTGCGTATGGGGACGATCTGCCTATATATTCCTTTGAAAATTTCAAATTTGTTGATGGTGTATAAAACAAAATGGGCGATTTAGCCTGAGGCGATTTGCCCATTTTTTTTAGTTGTTGACAGCCGGTGGAAAGAGGCGATTTGCCTAGTTTTGCTTTATGGGAACCTGTCTTAGGGGGAAATGTGAATCCGGTTTGATCGTGCCAATTACAAAGGAACATTAATATAACCCGATCATTTAAACATAAATACTAGAATGGTGCGGACTTCATAATAGTCTTCCCAACTCCCTGTAAATATGAACCCAAACCCTCGAAGTAAACTTCCCCTAAATGAGTGAGGCTCATATTGAGAGGATTAAACGATTGAACTTCCAGTCCCAATCTAGCTGAGAAACGTAAAAGACTACTGTCAAAAATAAATAAGCCCTGTATCAGCAATTGATAATGGCATTTGGACTCACTAATATACCAGTAACTCTTATGACGTTTATAAGTGGGCTTAGTATAGTCATTTCAAAATAGATATGTGGTTATGTACCTCGACAAAATCCTTGGCTATAGCAAGATATGTAAATAACACCTCAAGCTCTTGCACCAAATATTATAATATGTTAGAGAAGTCTTATTTTTATTTTAATATAAAAATATTTTTAAAAAAATTATTTTGAAATTTTTTTAACAAAAATTAATTATTGAAGGGTAATTTTTGTATGAAACCTTCAAGGTAAAAGTTTTAACAAACCCTTAGTTTTGAAGAGTAAAATTTTTAACAAAACCTTTTATGATGGGCAAAATAAAATGCCAAAATGATTTAAAAAAAAATATTTTGACGAGTAAAATAACAACCAAATTCCAACAATGCTTTGAGGAGTTATACATCTTCCCTTACTAAGTTGTAAAATAAGCCTTTTTCAAGATAATAAATTAACATACAAAACTTCAAAGACTTCATCTTTTTTTGTTGTTGAAATTTAAAAAAATTATACTTTTAAATAGTTATAAAAATCTTAGATATTTATTTGGAACATGTCACGAGTTACCCATTGAAAAATCAGATTGAGAGTCATCTTTAGTTTTCATGTTAAAATTACAATATTATATTTTCAAAAAAAAAAAAACTTTATGTTAATAACGACAAGGAAACTAAACTTACTCAACTATTTTCACGTGATTAATGGCATTATGGCATTATGATTTTATATAAAACGTCGTTGTACACTCGAGTCCATTTCTGCAAAACTTTTTGACCCTTGCCCTTTTAAATCATAATGCCTTTGGTCGTCAAACCCTCACTGGAGTGAAGGAGCTTTCATTTAATAGTACACACAGGCAATCGCCAGGTAGTTTTGAAACTTGAGCCCTCTCCCACCCCCAATGAAAATATTTGGACACGCGGAAACCTGAAAAATTCATTAACAAAACATTCAATGATAAATCAGAGTTTAGAGGCCCTTCCCAAAGCATTTAGTGAATGATCTTAGTTTACAGGCCCTTCCCAAATCCGAAAAATGCCATTAACAAAGCATTCAGGGAATAATCAGAGTTTAGAGGCCTTTCCCAAATCGGCAGGAACCCTTACAGGCCCTTCCCAAATCCGAAAAATGCCATTAACAAAGCATTCAGGGAATAATCAGAGTTTAGAGGCCTTTCCCAAATCGGCAGAACCCTCAAGTGTTGCTTAGCTTTGTTTACACAGAGAATGAGCACAGTTACAGCCAATACTTCGGTGTAGCTGTTTTGTTTTCAACTTTTCTTTACTCACATTGCAATAGCATAGAATAGCATCACAGGTTAGATTTTAATGCTTCCAATCCATCCAATCTGGGAATTCTCAAAATGTTTGTGGAAAATTGATTTTCTGACCTGCCTTAGTATTTCCATTTGGTCGGCATTGTAGTTTGTCGGGATCGATCTCGGGTTATTCTGTTTTTGGAAACAAGGTGCTTCTCTTCTCATTTGGGCACCGTTTTTGTATTGTTTCTTTGTTTTTAAGCACTGTGTATGCTCTGGGATCCAAGCGATCAGCTGGGTTAAAAAACAGTGATCTCATTTGTAATGAGTCTGTAAAACCAGTAGTTTATGCTTTTCTTCTGCACTTAGTGTGATCAGCTGATCAGCTGGGATCAAAAACTTTGGTTGGTATAAATTTGGGCTTGTTGGTATAAATTTGGGCTTGTGATGATCTTTTTCCTGGGAAGACAACAAGCTTTCACAAGTATATATTTAGAGTTTCACAAGTCTATTTCACAAGTCTATATTTAGAGTTCTGATTCATATAGATTGGGTAAAGTTCCGCTAAGCTGATGTCTCAAAGGCTCCAATTTCCCATGAAGAACAAGCTTTTCTCAAAAGTTCTGATTCATATAAGTTGGGAGTACCATAAATATGAAAATGTAAACTTCTGTGAAACTGATGTCTAAAATCCCAACAACCCCAATTTCCCATATATGAAAGAACTTAGTTTTAGAAACGGGATCTGCTAAAATTGCAAATGGTCTTGGCGTCTCTTGGTATCAGATTATTTCAAAATGGGGGAATCGGCATGGAGATGGAATGGGGATATAAGGGGCAGAGTGAGATACTTGTTAGCAGAGCAGCCCATGGTCACGCATTTCAGATGGGACCATCACGCTTGGGGATCTACATGGCTCTTTCCCCTTGTGGCCATTGCTTCCTATCTGTTGCTCATTCTGCTTCTCAAAGTTATTCTCAAACCCAGGAAGAGGCCGTTGCCTCTGGGCCCGATCCCCGCCATTCATAACCTTTGCGTGGTCGTGGCTTCGGTGGCCATTTTCGTGGGCTGTTGGGAAGCAACTGCGGTGGAAATCAGAGAGACGAAATGGATTTGGAGCAGGCAGTTTAAGAGTCCCGCGGAGTGGGTAATGTGTTTCCCCCAGGGAACGCGCCCCTCCGGCAGAGTTTTCTTCTGGTCCTACGTCTTCTATCTTACAAAGTACCACCAGCTCTTCGACACGGTCATATGGATCCTCCGCAGGAAGCCCCTCACTTTTCTGCACGTATTCCACCGTATCATGGTTGTTTGCGTGTGCTTTGCCTGGCTGGAATTCTCGCAATCACTGCAGATCGTGGCTATCCTCGCCAGCACGCTACTCTACATTGTGGTTTATTCGTGTTTTCTCTGCCGCAGCATCGGTTGGGGTTGCTGGTCCTCTCTTCTTCCCGCCAGCTGCCACATGGTCCACTTGGCGTTCACGTTGCTCGCCTACGTTGCTCTCCTTGCGCTACACTTTACCAAGAGGGAAGGCTGCAATGGCATGGGTGCGTGGCTCTTCGATGCTGTCTCGAACGCTACGCTCCTCTTGCTCTTCGTCAAATTCTATCTCAAAAGGCATCGACGACGCTGCAACAGCACCAAATCTCTGGATAGCCAACACAAGAACACCAAACGACTCTGAGTATACAATCAGAAGCTGATATCTTCTGCAACAAAACTGCACTGCAGGATTAATCAGAGTACAACTACTTTCAGTAGCTTGCGAAACCGGGCTCTGTGTCTCAGATTCTACAGTGCTTTTGAAAATGTATAGTGTTTTGCCTCTTATTATAACAACTGTCACATAGCAATCCCCAACCTATGTACAAATTACTGAAATATATAACTGTGGTACATGCTTTTTTTATTATAACTTCTGTTTACCAAAATTCAACAACCGAACCGTTTGTTGTATGAAATGTTTAACATTGCTTTAATGCGTCACAACATTAGGGAGAGCTGAAGACATACTTTCTCGTTCCATACTTTTTTTCATGTCTATAAAGAATAGAATAAGAGGTAGATAGGCTTTCATGTCTAGAAAGAATAGAATAAGAGTGCTGATAACTTATCCAAGAAGGAAGCCCTCTCTATGGCTGCTGGTTTTTTTACCTTCAATGAATTTTATGCTGGTTTTTGTAGTTTCACTGATTCTATGAAAGAGTAATTATTGGGAATGGTTTGCTTCAGCTCTTTTAGAGTTGGTTTGCTTCCTCTTACTCATCCACCATTTTGGTATTTTACATCATTTGGATGTAGAGGTTGACTTTGTTTCTCCTCATAGAGTTTGATATTTGCTCCTTTCCCTGAGCCCTTCTTCGGATATGCTATTTCTAGGCTCTTTATGTATTTCCTGTAGACTTCTTGGAGGCCTGGCAGGGGCAAAGTTTCACTGGTGTCTTCTTATTTTGGATTTCACAGTTTGGTACATGTTATATGCTATTGTTTTGAGATTCTCAGTTATGTTCTGTATTTGATACTGATTCTATCTCAGTTATGTTCTGTATTTGATACTGATTCTATTCTGCTGTAAAAGTTACCTTTCATTCTTAATGAATATCTGTATGTTATTGTTTTGAGATTCCCAGTTATGTTCTGTATTTGATACTGATTCTGTTCTGCTATAAAAGTCAGCTTTCATTCTTAATGAATATCAAGGAATAACTATTTTTCTTCTGGAAAAACATTACTTGAATACTCAAACTTAATAAAATGTATTTGATACTGATTCTATTCAGCTATAAAAGTTAGCTTTCATTTTTAATGAATATCAAGGAACAACTATTTTTCTTCTGGAAAAACATTACTTGAATACTCAAACTTAAAACCCTAATTGGCAAGAGCTCCCAGCAATTCCAATGTTGTTAAACCTTATCAATATTAAAATACAATCAGGAAAATAATATATTAGTGAAATGTTGTCCAGCCGTTTGTTTTAATATTCTGGAGAGCTATGTTGAAAATACTGAGTTGCTTTGTTTTATCTTTCATTGCAATGTTTTAAATTTTCCATCAACTTCTATGACCATACTGAATTCTTTAACAGCACCAGTTTAAGCACCTGTTGAATAAGATCCGTGTATAGAGAGCAAGGTCCTTGTATAGTGCAAATAGTGTTACAGGTGGTTTTCTAGCTACCTTAGCTTCTGGTTCAATAGATCTTCTGGTTCATTTTCTTCAAGGTTTTGGGTGCTACTTATAACTTTCAGTCCAGAGAAATAATGAACTAATTTGTAATGTGAAATCCTGTAAACAAAGGCCAAGAGAGACGCCAAGATCGAACGCACACGCAACTGATGAAAGCAGAGTCTTAATACAGACTCAAAAACTTGTTGGTCTTCGGAGGGCGAAGATCATCACAAGCTCAAACTTACACTAACCAGAGTTTCTGATCCCGATTCCCAACTGATCTCACTAAGTGCAAGGTGCAGAGAGAGCATACCCTAGGAGAAATAAATCTGAGTTGTTGTTTCCATTTGGTCTAAGCAGAGGTAGAAGCTACAGCGATTTGCAACATTACAGTATCTTTTATTTCGTTTTCATAATTTGGACGAGTGGGCCTGATCGAGTTTATGTCCTGACAGTTGCAGGAACAGTGAAAATAGAAAAATCAAATCCATTGTCGGTTCGATTAAAATATGCGGTGAGAAGTATGTTGTCCATATCTTTCTTGTCATGCGCGTGATAAACAAAAGGGCGATAACAATAGAGACATATTGGATTCCAAAGTAATATTTCCATGTTTATCTTGTTTTATATGAACCATTCCATTGCAGGAAACAGCATTGTTGTCAATATCGTCGAAAGCAAATGACACGAGAGAAATGCAGAGTGCAGCAATGGTAATCAATTTGGCAACGAGCAGCAATTTTATATGATCAAATAAAAACCTTTACCAATCTCTATGCAGTCTGTCGCTTACAAGTTGATGGTCGATTTTTCAATAAAATATGTATTTCTTTTTATTTCATAGTTCTTTCAATTATATATATATATAAAAGTGGTATGAATTTGAATATAACGAAAAATATATATATTCAAATTCATATTCCTTTATATTCAAATTCATATCCTATATATATTCTTTTGAAAAATGGTATGAATTTGTATATATATATAGAAGTGGTATGAATTTGAATATAAAGGAAAATATATATATTCAAATTCATATTCCTTTATATTCAAATTCATATCCTATATATATTCTTTTGAAAAATGGTATGAATTTGTATATATATTTTCCTTTGTACATATAAGTGGTAATGAATTTGAATATATATAAATATATAGAATATTTTTTTTAAATATATACGTGGTTGAAGTTATTGGAATTGTAAATTTAATTTGGTATTTTTTTAAATTATTTTAGAAAATAAAATTATAAATATAAATCGTTAAAGTGGTTGGAATTGTAAATATAAGTTGTTTGCATTGTACAATCTAACTATAATGAATATTCAAGGTTTTTTATTCACAAATAAAATTTGAAATATGAAAGATTAAGTTGGTAAATATTTTTATGAGAAACTATTACACATTGTTAGAATTATAAATATAAGTTGTTGACATTGTACAATGCATGAAAACGAAAAATTAAGTTGGTATATTTTTTTGGTGAAGAACTATTAAAATTTATTGAACTTAAAAATATAAATTGTTGATATTGTACAATTTGAGTGTATATATTCAAAAAAATATCAATTAAAAAAATTTAAATTAAAAAAGCTTTCGTTAAAAAAATTATCACAAAATATAAATAATTATTAAAATTATAAATAAAAATAGTTAAATTATATGTTTAAGGTGTTTTAATTAAAAATAAAATTTAACTTGTAAAAAAAGCTTTGACCAAATATTTCATCGTCAAAATTGTTTTAAACTTTGAAAGGATAGTAAGACTAGTTCCTTTCTTTGTTTTAAACTTTAGAGGATATTAGTTGATTTATATGAAAATAAAAATCTTAATTATTATTGATTAATAAGTTTAGTTTATTTTATGGAATGCCAGGTTCCTGTAGTGAATTTGAATGTCCATTTTTTTTTCCTAAATTTACTAAGTTTAAAATTTAATTTATAAATTATTGTTAAATAATTTTTTTAAAGTTATAAGCTATATAGTATTATTGTAATAGTTTTATATTAACTTTTAAATTAATTATTAAATACAATTATTAACTTAAATTTAATAATGATATAACTATGAGTTTAACTTAACAATTGCAAATTAAGTGGTTGTTATATTAAATTAATTATTAGATACAATTAATTGACACATTCTTTAAGAAAAAAACTTTATCAAATATGTCTCTCAGATTAATATGATTTTTGCTATTAATAATTATTTTAAAAAAACCATACAAGGCCATCTCATAGTTTGTACTTTTATTGAGATTTTTCTAAAAATTTGATAATGTGATTTTTGTTGAAATCTTAATTTCCATTGTTCAAATTAAAATTTTAATTGCAAAAAATGAATTCAATATGCAATTCTAACTATGCAAAAGTGCAATTCCACCAATTTCTACTTAGTAAAATGGTTAAAAAACTGATACAAATAGTCAATCATTTATCTTACACCAAGCATAAGCATAACTATTTAGTAAATGAGGGTGGGTGTTTGGAGGTTTTCCTGTCACCTAATTTCATTTCTAAGCTTAAAATTGCCCAACAAACAATAAAAATTACAAATTTTGTAGATGAAATTCACCTGATTCCTGCATAATATGGACCTGAAAATTTTGGCCTAAACCTACTTAAACCGCTCCCTTTTGTTATATTGACACTTATGCCTTAATGGCATGTTATCACCTTGTTTTCTAGTTATATTTGTTATTTTGCCAAAAACTACCCAGCAGGGTAGGAATTTCCAATAGCAGACACCCATCCAAATTGCCTGTAACTACTACCAAAATCTGAAAGGTTTTTTATATTCTAAGCCAGATTTTGACGGTTTCTATAAAATATTTGTTGTATTTGACGGGTAAATTGGCCCATGATGGGCATTTACCCCTCAAATTCCATCCCAAATTCCCCAGATATCTATATAAACAGTACTCTTTTTGCAAAAATCAATTTGAAAAGTACTCTTTTCAATGCAGATTCTGAAGAGTGAATGTAAATTTTGGCATGGTTGTCAAGTTCCTGTTTCTTTGGGTGCAGAATACCGTGATACGTATACTGACAATACAGTAAATTGTAATCCAAGAATTAAAATCACTGTATGTACCGTGTAAGTTTATATTCATGTACGATTGTACCAAGTTTGATCTGATATGTGGTGACGGGTGAGAAGAATCTTGTCATGCGTGTGGGATAATGATAGAGACATTGGATTCCAAAGTTATTGGCTTTTGATATTTCCATGTTTATCTCAATGGAGCTTTTCTTCTCAGAGCTAAGCCATTATTCCATTTGTGGGGCATCGATCCTTTCAACTATTTTGCATTTTATTCCTCTCCGTTGTTGTTTTTTTCATATTATTAATATCGTTTATGCCTCTCAACTGTTGTTTTTTTCATAGTATTAATATCGCGTAAAGCAAATGGCGAAAAATACATATTATGCAGTGTAACAATTAATGCCACTGCGGTCGCACTGTCCGCCGTCGGATCCTTTCCAAAGTAAGATCCGACGGCGGACAATGCGACCGCCGTCGCATTAAATGCTATACTGCATAATATGTATTTGTCGCCAAAGCAAATGACCTAACTGTTCTACTCCATACTGGACTAAGTATCTCACTTAATGATTTCCAAGGAATTGTTTTTCAAAGCTCGATCTTGTCGGTTGTCTTGTTGATCGTGGGAAACTAATTTGCACCAGCAACAGTGCATTGGATATACTTCAAATTGAGAGGTTTATATTTCAAGAACAATATTAAATTATTGTTTTTTTTATTCTCTAATTTTATAGTCAGTATACATTTATACCAAATGTTAGAGAAATCAAATATTTTGATGTACAAACTCAAGTACAAAATTTGAAGAAGAATTTGCATCTCACAAAATTTGATTCTTTCGGACATGGTAAATATAAAATTAAGATAGATCTATACTAGTTTAATATATAAATCTTTGGTACTTGCTCTCATCCATCGTAAGGTTTAATGCTTACTCAACTCTCGTATCCCATAGCTAAGGTATCATGACCCAATATTTACTAAAGTGTCATGTGTCTACTTCACTTCTACATTTTATATTAAAATATCAAGAAGTGATTTCATTAGTGATTTAATGGCATTAAAGAGTTAACATGTATATGTTTAAGGTCATAATGTATTTGGGGGATTGTGTCCTAGTGGTCCAAGTGCATTAGAGGATGAATATGTTAAGGGATGAGAGTTTTAAAATTTATAGGGATTACAAGGTCCATTGTGTCCTAGGTGACATTAATTAGGGATTAGTGTGTATTGACAATTAATCTCTTGACAATCAGAATGTGTTAGGTGGTGGTTACATTAGGGGTCATAGATGTTAAGTGGAAAGTGTATCATGGGGTTAGTGTGTTCTACCTGGTAATGTTGTGTGATAGGTTGGGCAATGTCTTTGAGGTCATGGTGTTATGGGGTGAATGTGCCAACGTTTATAGGGATTAGTGGGTATACTCTTTATGTGGTCATGATCTGGGGGTTTTGATATATTAGGGGGTTAGAGTGTTTGGGGGCATAAGGTGTTAACAAGTGATTGTGTGATAGTTCATAGTGTTTAAGGACCAACCCATATCTAGGGATTAGTATGTTCAAAGTCATAGTGTATTAAGTGGTTGCTACAAGTTACAATATCGAGCTCTAGCATCAAAACATAATGTCACAAATTCTTGGTCAAGCTTTGTTGAGGCATTTTTTTAGCACATGTTAACTTCCTGTGCAATCATTTTGGTCATATATGGGTCATAATCAGACACAACGCATATCATCTGATCATGTGTGGGTTGTATAAATGTTGCAATGTTTGTGTTTGTGTAAATGTTGCAATGCTTATCTGGTTATAAGAGTGCATCAACTATGTTGTTGTGGTTTAGGTGGGTGAGTTTTTTTATGTGTGTGACTATGTATCTTATGTCCTAGGACATATCTTATGTGTGTGATTGTATCACTTTTGTGTGTGTGGGTTAGGTCTGACTTCATTGCTTAGTTTGGACGTGTCATTAAACACTTATTCACATAGGTGATACATTTACACACACATAAGTAGTGCACTTACACACATGTAAGAGACATACCCACACTTAAGTGGCATATTCAAGCACATAAGTGATGCACTCTTGCACTTAAGCATCACTTATGTGTGGGCATGTCATTCACACAAATAAGTGGGAGACTTATGCAAGCATACACATAAACAATGCACTCACAAAAAAAAAGCAACACACTAAGTACATGGGACTAGAAATTAAGTAAGTTAATATAGAAAACAAAAGAAGCACCTATTGCATCTCCAACAAAAGAAAAATATAGAACAGAGGAAGGTTATGAAGAATAAAAGTTAGATACAAAAAATAATAATAAAGCTTCATGAGAAATAAAACGTTACAAGTCATAATCACTTATATTTAGGAAAGAAATTGGTGATAAAATCAATATCAATAGTTTATTCATCCGTGATGAGGTCTCCACTCTAGGATACAATTTGATCACAAAGCTTCTTTGAATGTGCTTTATCCAAATTCTAAAAATATAATCACTTGAATAGGCAAAAAAAAAAATTTGTATCAATTTCTTACTCACAATCCATGAAGTTTACACTTTAGATTCATAAATATAAATGTAAATTGATTAGAAAGCCTCTTTCAATGACCTCCATCTAAATTCTAAAAATATGTAATGTTAAATTGGTGGTTTTAAGAGTATTGATGAACATGGAATTAATGATTTTCTACCAAAATTGAAAGATCTCTCAAATAAATAAATCTAAACATTTATAAGGCTTCGTAATGTATTAGAGCCTTGGAGAAACTTTGTAAAACTTTAAATAAGCAATGTTATTGTGTATAAATACTCTCATTTTCATAATAGAGAGGGTGAATAAAGATTAAATATTCCTTATATTTATGTTTATAAAGATTTTGTTCTTTTAGAATTGGGTAATTTGATTTCATTTGAAACTTTAGTCACTCCTAATCTCTTGTATGGACGTGAGGTTTGGGGTTGCATTGAGCAAATCCAGAAGCGTTTTATAACGTATAACCTCAAAATTAAAAGCAATACACCATTTCTTATTCTCCTTATAGAAGTGGGTTTTTCCCAAATCGAGAGCCTAGCTATGACTAGGCTCTTGTTGTACAAGCACAAAATCAATAACATGGGAGACCAAGGACATTGTAAGCTAGCTTTAAATTCCATCCAAAACCACCCAAGGCTCAAGCGAGGTTGGTATAAAGATACCAGGCGTTAAACCATTGGGAGATCCACCAAATATTGCATTGCAAAATATTAATAACATTAAAGATATTGTTACTTCTAAGTTTAAAGAGAAAATGTGGTGTGAAAAAGATTTAGAGGCTAAAAGAAAATTAAGATATTCATCAACCCTACTCTAGAAGATCAAAAGTATCTCTATGTTTTAACTAATTTAAAGAAAAAAATTAATATAAACAAGATAAGAAAGAAGAGGTCGTTGGGCAGTTCCTAAAATGCCATGGGTGGAAAGGATCTGCCATCTCTGTGAGAATATGAACATTAAAGATGAAAATCACTTCCTCTTAGAGTGCCCTGCCTACACCCACATTAGACCTCAGTCTCATAATTTTTGTTGCAATACTGACTTTTCTAGCCTTTCTAGCCTTTTAACATGTCAAAATTATAGTGAGCTGGAGACACTTCTCTCCAAGCTCTTTGAGCATAGGAGTACAATTTTAAAAACAAACTAAATAATTGGTTTCTTTAGGTATTATAGACCAAAGTTTGGTGTCACTAGAAGTTAACCATCATCATCATCATCAAAAACAAAGTTTAACTTGTAAAGTTTTAGATTGTTTTTATTAAATATAAGTGAAATATTTTACATTTTTTTTCGAGTGTTTAAAGGTTTCTCTTATCAAAATCTCTTGGAATTGTTATTATAGAGATATATATTTGCTGATCAAAATCAAGGTGTCCACAGATCATGAGTAAGCTAGATCAAAATAATGCAAAGTCATGTTGAGGGTTTTTGGGAACGCTAAATCAAAATAATGCAAAATTCTATTTCAAAGCAGATTTATCTGAGGTTCAAGCCAAGATAACCATTAAAAAAGGAGTAAGCTATCTACCCGACCATTTGCCCCGGAGCTTATTTGACTCCGTCAGGTAATAGATTACTCTGTTATTTTTGTGTGACAATGAGACCAAGAACAACAAATTCTACTTTTTTTCTTGCATTGTCATTGCAGATCAATTCTACAACAAATTATTATTACACTCAGGTATAATGCAATAATGAAGAATACTAATTTACCAAATCAAATTGAATCTACTGACTTAACCAATCTAAACCTAATCTGAAATTGTTTTCTAAAAACTTGTAATTTGAAATTCAATTGTTATGGATTTGATAACGCCAATGTTATATGTGTATGCTAGTTTAAAACTTTAACCTCCCTGATCATGAAGGATAAAAAATCCAAGGTTTAAACTTGGATCGGGTTCCATAAAACCCAAGGAAGGAGTTAATTAATTGTTACAAGGAAATAGGTAAGACTTTCCAAGTTTTAGATCTTTTCAGTGATTTATATGGAGTTGACTAAAATTATCTAGTTCTAAACATACATTTGTAATTTTCTTAAAAATTCCAATCAAAACTTATAATTTTAAACTTGCACTTAAAAGACAAGAATTTTCATGGCTAAATTTATGGATGGATAAACTTGAGAGCGCACTTAGTATGAAAGTAGGTGTTGGAATCTATTATTCTTGGTTTCACCCAAAGGTAAGGAAGTAAGCTATCACCCGACCACGTCAGGTAAACCCCTGTGCAAATGGTATGGTAGAGATGGCTATTCACAGTCAATTGATACTCCATATTGGATGGCTATTCACAGTTGTTTTTTGGGAACGCTAAATCAAAATAATGCAAAATTCAATTTCAACACAGATTTATCTAAGGTTCAAGCCAAGATAACCATAAAAAATCCAAAAAATATTTTTAAATACAATCAATTTATACTCCATATGAGATGGCTATTCACAGTTGTTACCATATGAGGCAGAAATTATAGATTCTCAAATAGGGATACACAAAGCCCTTTTTGGCAAAGGCTAATAGCTCTGCCGATATCATTACTGCTGTATTTTCAGCCAGAATTTAGCAGTAACAGAAGAAATAATGGCAATCAATATTTACTCTGCAGCCTAGCATTTAATATCATTATTGCGATATCGTTGCGAAGCTGTAGATTGTTAAATCAATCAATTATCAATGCTATGTTGCTAGGTGGATATAGATCTCCAAAACCGATGAAGTGAATGCAATCATTGTTACAAACACTTCTTGTTGATGGTGATGTCGTGCTGGGTATTCACTGATTTGGCGTTGCTGCATCGTTGCTTGATGTACAAGTTGAGGAACAGCAAGAGAAGCGGTGCGTTGGAAAGGGCATCGAAAAGCAACGCGCCCATTCCGTTGCAACCCTCCCTCCTGGTGAAGTGTAGCGCAACAAGAGCAACATAGGCGAGCAACGTGAATGCCAAGTGCACCATCTGGCAATTGGCCGGAAGAACAGAGGACCAGCAAACCCAGCCGATGCTGCGGCAGAGGAAATACGAATAAACCACGACATAGAGAAGCGTGGTGGCGAGGATGGCCACGATCTGCAGCGACTGACAGAACTCCAGCCAGGCGAAGCACACGCAGACGACGACGATGCGGTGGAATACGTGCAGAAACGTCAGGGGCTTCTTGCGGAGAATCTTTATGACCGTGTCGAAGAGCTGCTGGTACTTTGTGAGATAGAAGATGTATGACCAGAAGAAGACTCTGCCCGAAGGGCGCGTGCCCAGGGGAAAACACATCACCCACTCTGCGGTGCTCTTAAACTGCCTCCGCCAAAGCCATCTCATCTCTGAGATCTCAACCGTCGTTGCTTCCCAGCAGCCCACGAAGATGGCCGCCGAAGCCACGACCACGCAGAGGTTATGAATGGCGGGGATCGGGCCCAGAGGCAACGGCCTCTTCCTGGGGATGAGAAGAATCTTGAGAAGCAGAATGAGCAACAGATAGGAGGCAATGGCCACGATGGGGAAGAGCCATGTGGAACCCCAAGCGTGATGGTCCCATCTGAAATGTGTGACCATGGGCTGCTCTGCTAACAAGTATCTCAGTCTGCTTCTTATATCCCCACTCCATCTCCATGCCTGAAGAAAATTCTTCATTTGTAAACAAAAAATGCAAACCCCCAAAACAGAAAAAAGCCAAGATCGATCCCCACAAACCACAATGCGGCCGGAATGAAAAAAGAAGAAGCCTGGCCACGAATCAAATGTCCCAAGCTTGGGGAGAAATCCCAGATGCGTAAGAACTTCACCAGACCGATTCCCTGCCTGCCTGACTGATTAATTTTGTACTCTCGCTCCTCGCAATATATAATGGAATGATTGTAAAAAAAAGTATCTGGACCGCGGCAAACGACTAAGCACCAGAAAACCTGAAACCAAATTATTGACTGCTCATTCTCATTCTCAATCATTCGTTCAACACGGGTGGGGTTGAATGAGCCAACGTCTCATCGGATGTGGGGACGGGTCAAAACTCTTTGGGAATCTTCAACTTTTTAATCCACGAACAGTCTTTTTTTTAACCCAATTTTCATTTTTCAGTTAGAGTAAAGAAATTTGATTATGGTAATTGTTCCCCAATTTCTATATCTATTTAGGGTAAGGAAATTTAATCATAGTAAAGTATTAAGTTAAAATAGAGAGTAATGTTTTTTTTTTAAATTTATGTGTTAGTAACAACCATATTAATAAGATTAATATGTTGGAATATATTTAGAGATATATATTTGATAGTAGCAAGTTAAACTCTAGATCATTTGCACCTAAAATTTGGCGAACCCCAAGGATAATAAGATTCGGACCAAATTCCGTGAAAAAGTGCAAATGGTGTAGAGATTAGCGAACTCCTATTTAATATATTTAGATCTATAATAAATTATAATATATAGTTTTAGATTTCATTGGGTTTATCGCCTCCGGAGTACATGGTTTCCTTGGGCTAAGAGATGGAGTTAACAATACAACTACACAGTAATTTAATAGTTTTTTATTACCACGTTTAATTACCATATTCATCTAAATTTAATTTAATAGTTGTATCACTATTTGAGTTAACCTAATAGTTATCTAATAGTTGATATCGGTCATCTCTTTTCATTGGGTTTATTAGCAGGGAGTACATTATGGCAGTGCATGGTTTCCTTGGGCTAAGAGATGGAGTTAAGAGTACAACTACACATTAATCTAATAGTTTTTTATTACCACAGTCATCTAAATTTAATTTAACAGTTGTATTCATCTAAATTTAATTTAACATTTGTATCAATATTTGAGTTAACCTAATAGTTATCTAATAGTTAATATCTCTCATTTCTAGTCATTGGGCAGTTCCCAAAACACCATGGGTAGAAAGGATCTTACTCTTAGAATGCCCTGCTTACACCCATATTAGATCTCAGTTTCATAATCTCTAGTGAGCTCGGGACGCTTCTCCAAGCTCTTTGAGCATAGAAATACAATTTTAAAGCAAACTAAATAATGCATTTCTTTGGGTCCGATAGACCAAAGTTTGGTGTGAGTGGACCTTAACCGTCATCATCATCATCATAGTTATCTAATATAACCGCAATTAAAGTTGAAGTTAAGCTAATAGTTGTAAAATCATTGGAGTTAAGTTAATAGTTGTATCTAATAATTAATTTAAAAAGTAATATATCAGGAAGTGCAATTCAAGTGAGTTGAGGTTAAATGAATTGTTGTATCATCAATGGAATTAAACTCACAGTTGTATTTAATAATCAAATAGTTGTATCTAATAATTTGTATCCAACTATCATGAACTCTACTTATCATAAATTAACTAAGTTATTTTTTTTGTTTTTGAAATTATTAATTATGGATTTTGGAGGATACCAGAGAATCAATCTGAATAGTACACTTGTCTCTTGTGTCTCTTGTCTCATTCTCGTCCATAAATGAGAAAAACATAGATGGTAGTCCACCCCAAAATTCTAAGATATATAAGCCTATAGGTGTAATTATATTTATATGGAAAACTTGAACATGTAATACCAATTGTATATTAGCTAAATGCTCAACTATGAGATGCGGGAGTTTATTAAGAGTTTGGAGGAGTTTATTAGGAATGTTTTTTTCATGAAGAAAAAAGCCTATCCTTGTTATTCAATATAGAATCAAAGGGCATATGATGAGCCATCCCTATCATAGGGTTACAATCAAGCAAGGCCATATAGAGAGTCATTTGTGTTAAATACCTAGAATGAGTCCCACATCACAAGAGCTGCTAAGGGGGGAGAACAACATACGCTGCAAACGATAACATAAGTCCAGTCAAAGAAAGAGTAGAAGTCTGTCCCAATTATCCATAACATACCGAGAACACAAAAGCACAGAGCTGCTATCAAAAGGTGCCCGCTCCATAATCATCAAAGATGTGCAAACAAAAAATAAGGGAGTACATGCTCCTGCACCGAGCTCAAAAGAGCTGAAAAGTGTCATGAGAGGCCAAAAGGCCATCAAGAAATTCAGAGTATTTACCACATCCTGGAGCCAAAGATAGGGCAGATTTTGATAGTATGTCTGCTAGTTGGTTGTGTTCACGGTATGTATGGCTAAAAGAGAGGTATGGAAACAAGAGATGAGGCTTCTTGTATCCATACACCAAAGACTGAGATCAGGCAGATTCAAGGCAGCATTACCCTTTTCCCAATTGATGATGACAGTAGAGTCCCCAAAAATGTTCAGTAATGGAATCCCCATCATCTTAGTGACAAGCAGCAGAGCCCAAAGCGCTATCAATTCAACTTTGGTATTAGTACAAGTACTCGCCCCAAGAGCAAACTCAAATGAATGAGACTCATTCATGAATAAGCAGAATCTGACTCCTCCACTATTACTAGGAGCTGCCCCATCAAAAAAACTGTAGGGGAAGACAAGGACATGGCCTGATTCAACAACTCTAGGTTTTTTTACCTTTATACAGGAAGGCTGATACATCTGGGAATAGTATGCAATCTGTTGGATCAAGCTCAATATAGATGGCTTTTTTCCTTCAAAGACAACCGTATTTCTTGCTTTCCAGATAGCCCATATAGCATAAAAAGGAAGATAGCAGCAAACCGAATGTCTAGAGAAACTAGTGATCCAGTTACTCAAAAAAGTACTGAGATTATTTCTCAGTTGGGGAGGTGGAAAGTGATATTGATCACTCAGATTTACTATAACATTCTTCCACTTAGAGAAAGATGAAAAAATATGTTGAACGATGTCTTCACCCAAAGCACAGAGAACACATAAGCCGGGCCCGATCCAGTCTCTCTTCTGCAGATTGTCCCATTTAAGTATTTTATTTGCCAGAGCTAGCTAGACAAAACAACAGATTTTTTTTGGGAGAGTACCAGACCAAAGAAGGGCATGCAATTTGCTGCCATTTGGGGGAGAAGAAGAGTGTACAATAAAGTCATAAACCAACTCAGCAGAAACAGAACCTTCATATTTGTTATAGTCCCAAACCAAAGAGTTAGACAGAGAGTTGAGTCTGATCCTCCTGAGTTCCAGACTTCTTGTAAAATTTTCCCAAGCTATTTTCCACTCCCCAACAATACATAAGTCCTCAGCTGTGTACCAATAGTGGTGTTGACTCGGGAGAATATTGTGTGCATGAGATAGAGTAGAGATGCCTAGATCCTCAAGGTATTCTCTGAGACCAGAAGGCTTCCATGACAGTGATTGCGTTCCAATAATCGGGTCAATGCCCACGAGAATGTCTTGCCCATTACCCACATGCCAAGCTAGACACTTTCCCAGCCATGAAAGAGTGTGCATGAACCCTTTCCAGATCACAGAAGCACCCTGAAAAGTAAAATTTTGACCTCTCAGCCATGCCACCATGGATTGATTCTTCAGGTACTTACTAATTAAAACCTGATGCCATAGTCCAAAGTTTTAAAGAACCATCCAAAAATTCTTGGCTCTCAAAGCAATACAGAACCAATGGAGATTTTTTATGCCCCAGCCACCTTTTTCTTTGGGCCTGGAAAGGTGCATCCAATTCATCACATGGTACATGTGTTTGTCCCCAGGAGAGCCCCATAAAAAAGCAAAGGTTAAACTTCTAAGCTTTTTTAGGACAGAGATAGGAATAGGAGCTAGGCCCAACCAATAAACCGGGAGACTGGATAAAACAGCTTGTACAAGAACCAAACGACCACCAAGAGAGATATACTTATGAGACCAATGAAAAATTCTATTTTCATATTTCTGAATCAACCAATTCCAGTCACTGATCCTGTACCCAAAAGGTTTAAGAAAATAACCAAGATACTTGAAACCAGTGGATATTGGATCCATTTTGTAGGGCATAATCCTGGAAATATCAAGAAGAGTATCATTTTCAATATTATTGTAGAGGAAGCCAAATTTATCCACACTGATACTCATCCCAGAGACTTTGCAGAAGGTACTTAAAATAACTTCAAATGTCATCCATTCAAGCAAGGTGCCAGTTCCAAGCAGAATAACATCATCCACAAAGAGGAGGTGAGTTAGGGCAAGTGCAAAAGAGATTTTTATACCTTTGATGAGACCATTCTCCCTAGCATCAGTAATCAAGAGACTAAGCCCTTCAATTACAAGAATGAAAAGCAGGGGGGATAAAGGACAGCCTTGTCTGATACCTCTGGAGGCACTGAAGAACTTGGATGGGGTACCATTAATCAGCACAACAAAATTTGCTGAAGTAAGACAGCCCATTATCCAATTGACTCCCAGGAGTGGCACCCCAATCTGGATCAGAATGAGTCTAATATAAGACCAATTAACTCTGTCGAAGGCTTTCACCAAGTCCAACTTGAGAATGAGAGCACAAGTGTTTTTTGTTTTTACAGAGTGGAGAGTCTCTTGTGTAATGCCTATGGGCTCGGCAATTTGACGGTTTTTTAGAAACCCATATTGCTCTCTAGAGATGTGTGATTCCAGAAAAGGATTTAATCTGATGACTATAATCTTGGAGATTAGCTTGTAAACCAGATTACACAGAGAGATTGGTATAAAGTCAACAAAGGAAATAGGCTTATCCTTTTTAGGAATCAAAGCAAGGAAAGTGGAATTTATAGAGGGAGTAATACTACTAGATTTTCTAGCATATTCAACAACAGAAAGTAAAACCTTACCCAGCAGATAAAAAAGTGAGTAAAGAACTCCACAGGCCAGCCATCAAGACTAGGGCTCTTGTCCTTTTTGAAAGATCTCAGAGCACCCTTAATCTCAGATAAAGAGACAGAATCAATGAGACCATGAGCCTCCTCAGAAGGGATCATAATGGGGAATAGCATGACCACTTTGAGCTGGGCAAGTATACAGGTTCGTTTATCGTCGCAGAAAATATGAGAAAAGTGACTTTGGCCCAATTCCTTAAGAGCTTCCTCGTCCTCAACACAGTGGCCATCTTCATCCTCCAAAGACCAAATCGCATTATGATTCGTTCGACCCGAAGCCAAAGCATGAAAAAACTTGGTGTTTGAGTCTCCATACAAAGCCCACTTGGCTCTGCTCTTGAGTTGCCAAGTGAGAAGGTAATGGTCTAACAATTTATTTTTTTTGGATCGAAGTTGGGTCAGAGTCGACTAGTCCTCAACGGAAAGGATTCCTGAGGAAGAACCAATGAGAAGGGCACCAATTTCCTCATCAATCCTAAGTGAATCGGACTCCAAAATGGTTCCTTTTTCTTTGGTCCAAGCTTTGACCTCCTTCTTAAGAATTCAGAGCTTATGGGAGAGAAGGTTCAAGTCATTGTCAGAAGACGAGGGTAGCATATCAAGCCATATCTTGGTGACCCAGAGGTTAAAATCTGGATCAATGAGCCAAGATCTGTTGAATTTAAAAGGGAAGTTGAAAGACCCCATTGATTTATTCCATTCAAGGCAAATCGAAAAATGATCAGAGATGTCAGTAGGATGAGCCCATACACGATGAAACTTGAGCAAAGGGATGAGAGAAGAAGAAAGTAAGAAACAATTGAGTCTTTTACTAATCCCATCCTCCCCCGTCCTCCCATTTCTCCAAGTGGGTTCAGCATTGGAAGGAGCGACATCCACAAGATCGACAAAATCGAAAAGGAGTTTCAAATGAGAAGCAAATGGGTCAAGAACAACCCTTTTACCCCAGGTTTCAGAGGCATTCATAGTTAAGTTAAGGTCCCCTCATAGGATCAAGTTAGGAGTAGTGAGTAGGCCCCCTCTGTGGGCCTTATCCCAGAAGAGATCCATGTTTCGGTAGGGCCCATAGCAATTGAGGATGGCTACTGGAGTAGTCATACCATGAAAGTTAGCCTTCACAAGGATACCAACAACTGTCTCAAAGGAACGACATCTAACCAAATGAGGGTTCCAGGCAGTAAGTAAGGCCCTTGAGAGGGCCGAAGCATCAATGGTGCAGAATTCCCAGTTAGGCAAAATTTTTGAGAAAGCAAGGAGAGTAGGATAAGAGCTACACAGTCTCCTGGAGGAGAATCATGTTAGGTGCAACCGAGTGAAAAAGGGACCGAAGGCTACAATGTTTGGTCTTGCCTCCTAGACCTCTCATTAAGGGACAAGATTTTCCTTAGGGAACAGGTGGGAGGGGAGACGAAGCTAGACTCTTACATGACTGTACATTAGCTAGACTCCTAGATGCCAAATGCAATTGGACTAAGCCTTACGTGATTAGAGTTGAAGATAAGCTAATACTTGTAAAATCATTGGAGTTATGCAGTTGGACTAAGCCGTAAATGATTACACTTGAAGTTAAGGCAATAGTTGAAGAATCATTGGAGTTAAGCTAATCAATGTGGACAATACACTTGTCTCATTCTCCTTTAATTTTGGACTGCGCCCATAGAATCAATCTGGCCTATGGGTGTAATTAGGTGTCATGTATCAATGCTTTAATATTATTATTTTTAATTGTTTATTTCTAATTTGTAATTATGACCATAAAATCAATTTCCAGTCAAAATTTTAAAATATAAACGACAGAAATGGATTCAACGCTATCAAAAAAATCATCCCAAATTTTAAAGTTTGACAAGTAAAAACCAAAATTTTAAAAATTTTCTACCATATTTTTTCAAAATCATACCTGAAAAAACAAAACTTTTATTTAGAAATCTACTAATGTTTAGACTACCCTCGTATAACCATCTATAAAGATAATTAAAACTTGATATAATTTATATTAGCCAAAAATGCTATTGTAGTCTTTATATTGTTCCTGTGTTAATGGAAGAAAATAAAAAATAATATTTGTAGTAAACATTTTTTTTCTCATTTACATATTCAAATCTTAAAGAATAAGAAAATTTTACTCAAATTTCAAATTTTATAGATAATGAAACAATTTTTCGATTAACAAATTTAGAAATACTTTTGATAATAAGCAAAGTTTCATCATATGTGGAATGGCTTTATCCGTGCCTTGTCATGGATAATAGATGCCTTGGTTGGAAGATTGGCAATGGCAAGAATATCAAAGTTGGCATTGATCCCATAGCTGGAGTCTCTTCTGATTATACTCTACCAGAGGATCTTAGATTGTATTTGGAAGATTATGGTATTCTCACACTCTCAGATGTACTCAACAGAGGTGTTGCCACTTCCTCTACTGATTATTGGATCTTTGCAGACGAGCTCGAGCTGGGAGGACTATGGAAGGAAGCCTGGTCCAACTATATTAAAGGTTTACAGCATGGAGGGATCCGTATCAGCAATAAACCTGACTCCCTAGTGTGGATGTTTAATAAGTCGTCAGGCATGGTAAAAGCCAACCTCATGTATGAATTTATTGCTAATACTTATGCTACTTGCAGACCTGATGATATATTGATCAAGATATGGAAATTTCACATTCCACTTAAGATTATCTGTTTCAATTAGCTCAGTCTCTTGAATAGAATCAACACTTGTGACAACTTGATTAAAAAATGATGGATTGGACCAAACTGGTGTTGTCTTTGTAGATCAGCTTTAGAGTCCGTAGACCACCTATTTCATGATTGCAGTTTTACTAAGAAGGTTATCGCTCTCATCAGATCCTCTCTTGACATTCCACATTTTTGGAGGGATTCAAATTTTTTTCATAATGTCTCTTCCTGGATCAGCCTTGGAAATACTCTGAAGTATCTTCCTCTCCTTTTTACATGGCAAATCTGGATGACTAGGAACAAATGTATTTTTGAGGACAAGAAGCCTGATATATTTTTTGTTGTCCTCACTATCAAGAATCATCTTTAGCTCTATCCTGTCACCATTCAGCTGAAAAACAAAAGGAGAACAATTGGACCAGCACCTACTTTGGTCTACCCTGCTGGTTTCTTTGATGGTGCATCAGCTAATCATTTGGGAGGTGTAGGTGTTCAGCTTCGGCTCAGTCAAGACCACTATTGCTGCTTCAAATTGGGAGTAGGCATGAGCACTAATACTAGATCAGAGTTGCTGGCCCTGTGGACACTCCTTCACTGTGCAAAAAACATGGGCCTTCCCATTTTACATATTCACGGTGATTCCGTTGTCATCATTAACTAGTTCAATCATAGATCTGCTCTTACATTACTCACTCTTGATGGATGGTGTCATTGTATTAGGGAGCTGGAACCTTACTTCATCCAACTCACTGCCATTCATATATATAGAGAGCACAATACAATGGCTGACAGCTTATCCAAAGAAGCATTAACACTGGCTCCAGGCTAGCTTCAGTTTTTTGAGTTTACCATGGGTGAATGTACTGATCAGGGCTCATTCTTACTTTTCTAGCCCTCAGCACTGGACCTTTTTGTGTTGTAGCTTTTTTTGACATCCTTTGGATGATGGTGGTGAATGTGCCCCATATATTTGTTGCATCAACTTGTTTAATGCTTCTTTGGATTAGCTAACCCAGTAATAGTATGAACTCTCTATGTAATGAAGGGTAAGGAAGTAGATGTAGTATTTCTCCTAGCTTGTTACTCACTATGAAGCTTTATGGTTACTGATCTTGAATTGTAGACAATAGTTAATGGATTGATGTACTCCCTCATGAGCTCAGCTGAAGCTGATGCTGTAGTTATATTTGATGATATATTTCATATACCTCGAGCTCAGCACCTGCTGATGATGTATTCATGTTATCTTTAATTTCAATTAAATAGCAAGAAATTGATATTTTCCCCTCGAAAAAGCAAAGTTTCATCCTAATTTAAATTTCACACACTGAAGCGGTTATTCTTACCTTCTTTCCCAATTTAATATCTACACAGATTCTCTAAAAATTCAATTAAATTTTATCTTTTACCATCCGTGTTTCCTGGTCAACCAGAACCACGCGCTTCAAAATTTTGGAGTAACACATTTAGCATGTGATCCGTGACAATTCGTGAAAGTCGGCGTTAGACTTTGACAGAAATTTATATTCAAAAAGACCATACGGAACATTATATAGTCAACTGTGGACTAAAGTAGAGCCAAATTTTCACCACATTTTATCTATGTAACAGGGCTAAATTACGGAGGAATATTATTAAAGGTTAGTTTAATCTTTTTTAAATAAGCGAGGTGTTGGGTGCATAAATTAAATGAAAAATATTAATAAACAAATATACACAAACAAATTTATGTATGAAAATAAACAAATATAAGAGAAGAGATGAATCTTGCTTAAAATGGCTTGGATTGAAATTAAAAGGCATTGTGCAGGGCTTTAAGCCTAAATTGTTTTGTTTTGTTAGTTTTTATTTTTATTTTTATGTATGATTAATTTTGTGATTATGGATAGATGTAGACATCGATAAAAAAAAAGTTGATGGCTAGATGGGTCACTCATTGGTAAGGCATATTATAGACATCTTGGGTGTTTTTATTCGAAGGTTGGGTGCATCATAGACATTTGTAGCTTGCATTAGTTGCTTAGATCAAGAGAAGTTTAGGAGTAAACTTGGTAGAGCTTAGAAGGTTGTCGTATCCATTTACAATTGATTGGATGATATATAATGTGAGCATACCTGGATGGGAAAACTTGGTGCATCATATTGACTAGGCCAACTATGCTTGGCGCACTTGGTTGGGTGCACATCAACTAGGAGCACTTAGGTGCATATTAAATATATGGACGTTGGCCCTAGTGCACTTGTTGAGTGCACCCTCTAGGCGCAACACTTGGAGGCATCTTGTCAAACACGCATCCTATGTGCATTTTGAGGCACCTTAGCAAATACACTTATTGGGTGCACTTGGGTGTAACTTGTCGGATGCAGTTCAAGAACACTTGTCGACGCACCAATGACAAGCACCTTTGGGTCCACCTACAACAAGCACATTCGTGCACACCAATCAATCACACTAGAGATAAGCACACCATGTTGAGCGTAATTATGAAGGAACTTGGATGAACAACATTAGATACATCGCTAGGCACACTTGAATGTTGCAATCCTCTAGCGTAACAAGCATAAGACCATTAGAAATGGACATTGGTGGACAAGTCATGTGGACGCGACCTCAAATGTCAAAGTGGAGTTAGTAAATCCCAGATTAAAAAAAACAATAGGAAATGTATGACACATTCGTTCTCTAAAAAATTCAGATTATGCAACCTTTGTAAAGTCTTATTTAAGGGGGAAACCAAGTAAAATGGCATAGAGAATACCACATCCAAGTAAATGTAATATAATACCATTTTATTCCGTTCCTTTGTATATTAGATTAACCTTTAATGTTTCCTTCTTTAGAATACATAGATAAGCATAGTAGTATTTTTTTCTCTTAGGAAGTTAGGAATTTTCACGCCTTTTCAGGTATTTCTTGTTTTTGGGGTAGCGGAGTCCGTCAAAAGTATGTCAAGCGGGTACTCATTGGATGCAGAATTTAATTTCGCATCCATGGAGCTCTCCCGATCAAAATTTGAGTAAAACCACAGGGAGATATATCGAAAATACGAACAAAAAAATAGTTTTTTTCTTTTCTTCCTCCAAAATTAATAAATATTAATTTATTATTTTAACTATTACTTTATTATTTTTCTTAGGAGGCCCATTTTGAGTTGAAATTTCCTATAATGTAAAAGGATTATTTATCTCCAAGAGTTAGCTTCATTGATAAGATGTACACACATTCTCTCAGTGAGAGGGGAGATCAGAAGTTAGCCTTGAGCCCTTCAAGGTCAAGCCTTCTCTTATAAAGGCTGACGGTTTACCACCCTTGCCATCCATAAAACATGAGGAAGTATTGCTGAAAAAAAGGACTACTTGGATAAGTTAGGAATTATATATATTTCTTTAAAAATGATAAAAGTTTAAAATCATTGTAATAAAAAAACACTCTTAAGATTTATAATAATATAATGAATTTGAATTTATTTTTGAAATAAGTATTAAACTTTAGGTTTTCCAATTATTGAAAATCAATTTTATGCGAAACCCTAGCCACCTCCTTGCACATCTCTCTACTCGGTATGTGTGTTTCCATGGAGTCTCTTTTGAACCTTGGTCCAATGGTGATTTCTCGAGTTGAATTAGAGGCTTTCCGCGCCTTGGAAACTTCTTATCATCGCCTCTTTGTTGCCCCTTCACATCCTTCTCGATTTGTCAAGCTCGCATGTCTTTTGTCACGAAACATAAATCTCTTGCCCTCTTAGGGCATGGATTGATTAGTTAGTTCAGTAAGTTGTGTCCTTTTTTTCAACCTATGAAGATCTGGATCAATAAAAATTGCAGGCTCCTCATCTTCGGATATTTGCAACAAAGCTTCTATGGAAAAGAGTATTTTGTCTTCCTCTTTGAAAAATTAAGGAAGATTGATTAGTCAGTTCACTAATTTATGTCCTTTTGTTCAACCTATGAAGATCTGGATCAATAAATATTGCAGGCTCCTCATCTCTGGATATTTGCAACATAGCTTCTATGGAAGAGAGTGTTTTGTCTTCCTCTTTGCAAAAATAAGGAAGATCCCAACCTCATATTTAAAAGTGGCCCATATTCCATGGGGTCAAGAGGGATGTACTTGAATAATTGGACCTTAGCATTTGATCATGAGAAGGACATCCTTTCATGGGATCATATATGGGTGTGCCTTCATCATCTTCCTTTGTGTTGTTGGAGCAATAAGCATTTGGGAACCGTTAGAAATTCCCTTGGGTCATTGATATACATGAGCCAAAATCCCCTATGTTTTCTTATGTATCTATCTGCAATGAGGCCAGTCATAGAAGAGAACAGAGCCAAAGAAGATTATATCTTATTGTTTTCCTCAAATTCAATCCAAGAATACAATACTCCCAAGTCAAATCAATAGCCACCCCTGGTGGCATTATTAAGAGAATGAAAGAGATCTAAAGAGTTAAGGGATGCCTCCCCCAGATATAACATCATTCCTTCAATCCATGCATATTCAAATGCCTATTTAATTTTCGTATAATAGACTAAACAAGGATAGTTAGAAACATTGGAGGATTAAATTCAAAATTCCTCAAACTAGAAGGAACTTTAAAGGCCACAACTCCTTACTTGTATTTCTTCATTTTGTGATTAACGAGAATTGTTATTGCAAATGCATCATGACCAATACGGTCTATTATCTCATACTACTACATTTTTTACACCACTGCTCCTCGGATCTATCTCTCTACTCTCTAGTCTCACAAATATTTCCTTAATACATGACACCAAACCTTAATTTTTGTAACCATGACCTCTAATTATGGAACCATGAGCATTGGTGGAGGAACCATAAGTTATGGTTGTAAGGTAGTGGAACCATGCAAGGAACCTTGAGCAAAGTTCATGGTAACTGAGTATTGAATCATGAAGAATATAAATGGAACCATGGACAATTTTGATGGAACCATGAATAATGTGGGTGGAACCATGTACAATTCATACAACACCATGTGCAATTAAAAAACCTTGAACTACATTGGTGGAATTGTGAATATCATAAGCATTATTTATGGAGCACGAACCCTTTGTTGAGTAACACATACATCGTCACGAGGTTGTGGAACCTTGAACAAAGTTAGAGTTTATGAAACCATGAACATATTTGATGGCATAATCTTGCACATTTGGTGGTTGAATCTCCAACAAAGCTAATGGATCCATGAAGATTGTTGCTGACACCATGAGCATTGTTGATGGAACCATGATCTCTAGTCATGGAACCATGAACACTATTGGTGGAACCCTGAGCAGTGTTGTTGGAACCAAGAGCTTCGTTTATGGAACCATCAGCTCTATTTATGGAACCATGATCATTATTTATGGAACTATGAGGATTTTTTATGGAGCCATGAGTAATGGGAAACATGCTTGTGTATTGTCTATGGAATCACAAATATTGTTCACCAAGTTAAATAGGGACTCCCCCTTAGTCTTATGAGTGACCTCAAGTGTCCAAGAAGTTAGGTTATGGTGACATTGAGCACAAGGAAAAGGAGCAATTCTCAAAATGTTTAGGGTAAAGCTTGTAACGTGTAAAGTTATTATTTGTTTGTTCAAGTGATTCAAAGTAATTGCTTTAAAGTAAATGTGGTCATTGACGGTCACAAGTGTAAAGGCTAATTTTATTTAAGGGAAATAAGCTTTTGACTATATTTAGAAGTAAATATTAAAATTTGAATTGTAAGTTGATTATTTTAATTAACGACCATAAACAAAAGTTTTATTTAGAAGGAATAATACTTCAATTATAGGAGTTTGATTTAGGCGGAATAATGTCCGAATTCTAAGTTACTTACGTTTGATCAAATGCAATTAAAATTAATTTAAAAGAAAAAATAATAATTATATTTATCTAAAAAATACATTTAAAAGGAAAAAGAATTGGTGAGAAGCTTGGGCATAATTCGTTCTACTATGTGGAAAAATTCCTTCTACTATGTGGCAATGATAGAATGCTTGTACAACAAGTATCCAAGTAGCTAGAAGTAGTAGAATGATATGCTTGTATTTAGTTAATTGTCGTTGACTTCGATGACCAATGGTTGATTTTGGTTAAAATCATGGTTGACTTGAGATACCAATGGTTGATGCTTTTTGAGTTGGGTTAACCAAGGTTGAATTTAATTAATCATAGTTCACTCTGGTTGACATTAGTTACCCAAGGTTATGTCATGGTTGATTTTTATTTGACCACGGATGAATTTATCAAACCATGTTTGTGTTTGGTTAACCATGTTTGACTTTAGTTTGACAATAGTAAACCATGGTTGACTTTAGTAAACCATAGTTAGATATGGTTGGCATTTTTTAGGTAAGGCTAAGTCATGGTTGATTATTATTTGACCATGGTTGACTTTAGTGAACCAAGTTTGACTTTCGTTAACCATGTTTGACTTTCGTTTAACAATAATCAATCAAGGTTGGCTTTAGAGAAACACGTTTCACTTTAGTTAACCATAGTTTACTTTATTAACCATGGTTGAATATATCTACCATGCTTAACTCAGTTCGACTATGTTTGACTATGGTTGCTTTAGTGAACCATGTGGCCATAGTTTACCATGGCTAATTATTGTTTAATCGTGCTTGAATTTAGTTAACCATTATTGACTTTAATGAACCATGGTTGATTTTGGTTAATAATGGTTCAACTGAGATACCTATTGTTGACCATGTTTCACTTAGATTAACCATGGTTGACTTTAAGCAACCATAGTTTACTATGGTTGACATTAGTTACCCAAGATTAAATAATGGTTGAGTTATATTTGACCATGGTTGAATTTAGTGAACCATGTTTCACTATCATTAATAATGTTTTACTTTAGTTAAGCATGTTTCATTAAGCATAGTTGACTATGATTTGACAATGGTTTAGGAAGGTTGACTATATTGACCATGGTTTACAAATTTTGACCATAGTTAGTCATGGTTGACACTAATGAACATGGTTGACTATGGTTGATATTGGTTACTCAAATTTAAGACATGGTTGACTATTATTTAACCATGGTTGCCTTTAACAAACCATGTCTCATTATGATTAACCATGTTTGACTTTAGTTTGGCCATAGTAAACCATTGTTGACTTTAGTGAACCATGTTTGACTTTAGTTAACCATGGTTCATTAATTATATTTGACTATAATTTGACCATGGCCGAGGAAGGTTGACTATATGTAACCTCCCCTCCCCTCTACTCATCGAGAGAGGACACGACTCGACTGATGCTCTGTCAGCAAAACCAAGGAATCTAGCCCCAAGAACATAAATAGAAATGCCTTGAAAATAGAATACATATATAGATGCATCATACATGAAAATATAGCGGAAGAAAATACATTTCAACACATTCAATATGTTCATAATAATTCATTAAAAAAAAATACATTGTAGGAATTAAATTCAAGAGAGAACTTATCTTGAAAAAGAGTTGTCCCGCAACAAGCTATATCGGTGCAATGTTCCACCCAACCATAGGCCAGTTATGCTCAATAATCTCTTAGTACAACTTCCACCCCTGAGTTGGGCATGATTTCCACAAGGAACTAGGGAACAACAGGTTCACACATAGACAAATACACATCAAGTTTCAGCCAAGACAATCTACAATTCGGTTTATCAGGCTGCTAACGCAATGGAAAGAAGATTTTCTAAGCTAGTGAGCTCAACCACAAAGCTATGGACACTTGCACAAGATCTATCTAGCTTGGCCTCCATAATACCTACACACCCAACACAAGGAAGTATCCCCTTCACTGCTACACAGCCCCTTAGGCCATACCCTCCCTTCCAGTGCTCTTCAGGGTGTACATAGAAGAATAGTCAGCCCCTCTCGATCTTTCTATGAGGATCCTCTCTTCACTAGGTTTATCAAGCCAATTTTGGGCCTCTTCCACTCCTAAGTATTACAGATCAAAACAAGGGTGCACATAACAACAAAATACAAATGATGGGTATGTAGAAAAACATTTGGAAACCAAAAACGAAATTGCAGATGGGGAAATAAACCCTAGGTGACCAATTCGATTTCCGAAAACATTCTTGGGCATTGCTGGGGAAAAAACGACCTCTATAAACCCCCAAATTGTTGTTCTCTTCTGCCCATTCACTCTGCAATAAAAAAGCGAGTTTCCAGGCATGGAGAAAATGAGGAAAATGCAAGAAATCATGAGGGAAAATGCCCAGCAAGCTCCAGCTGCGTGAGGAAGAAAAAAAATGTTGATGAAAAATGGAATGGGCACTAATTTATGGGTTTTAACTTTCCCCATAAGCAAAAATTCATTTTTCCAAAAATTATGGCTTTCCCCAATACGAATTTTGACTTCCATACCTCTCATTTCCCAAGGCATTAACTACCTCAACCAACTTCTGGAAGAAATAAATGATTGGGTGCATAAGAAAAAATGGGTAGTTAAGAGTCATGGGTTTTTTGATTGACATTTGGATTTACACTATTGGCTCAAGGGTTTGAATAATTTCCCTCCCTATTCCTTGTGAAATAATGCCTTTATCTCTTTGTTGCATTGCATAGCTAGTTGTGGGTATTTTATTAAATTGCATATTTACATGATGTCTCAATATATATTGTTTCTGGGTGGTTTCTGGCTAGCACGATAACCATCGCCATCGATTTTAATTGTCGATACATAAAACACTAATTCTATGCTAGGGCCTTTCCCTTGAGCTCCTCACCATGATTAAATAACGATCTTTACATCATGTACAATTTTAATGCAATAGGGGTCAAAATCCGGATATTACAATATAATTCATTCATCAAGCATTATGTTGCATTGCAACATTCTTTAAGGGTTATGTCAAAATGGGGCATAACCTTTATGTCAAATTAGACACAAGCCTTAATAAATATTGCAATGTGACATAACCCTTGATGAATGTCACAATGTGACATAACACTTGATGAATGTCAAATGCAGCACAACCATTGATAAACATTACAATGTGACACACACACACGCACATAGTGGATAAAAATGATGCCAAAATTTTAATACTCATGAATAACATTAATATTATTCAATAAAGGTTATCTCGAATTTGATGCAAGTGATATAACGCATTACAACGTCCATAACGTTATGTAGCATTGTGGCATGTATCAAACGTTACGTTGCATTTCAACATTTTTTAAGGGTTATGATGCATTGCAACATTTATCAATGTTGTGTCACATTGCAATGTTCATCAAGGATTGTGTCACATTCAACATTCACCAAGGGTCATGTTGCATTGCAATGTTCATCAACGGTTATGTTGCATTGTGACGTTGATCCGTTATGTCTAATTTTACATGCGGGTCATGTCCCATTATGACATTCATTAAGCATTAAAAACAAATTATGTGGTGGACTTGGTTAAAAAAGTTTCCCAGTGTTTATTTTGATTTACAATAGTTCACTATGGTTTATTATTATTATTATTATATATATATCAAAATTTTAATACTCTTGAATGATATTAATATTATTCAGCAATGGGTTATGTTAAATTTGATGTAAGGGATATGTCGCATTGCAGCATCCATAAAAGATGTCACATTGCGACGTTCATCAAGCATTATGTTGCATTGCGACATTCTTCAAAGGGTTACGCTGCATTGTTATGTTAATTAAGGTTGTGTCGTGTTATATTGTTTATCAAAGACGATGTCATATTGCAATCTTTATCAATGGTTATATCACATTGCAATGGTCATCAAGGGTTACATCGCATTGTGACATTGATTAAGGGTTACAGCTAATTTTACATAAGGGTTATTTCCCATTATGACATTCATAAGATTTATGTTGGATTGTCACATTCCTCAATGGTTATGTTGGACTACGGTGTTTATTAATGGTTATGGAAATTTTTTAACACATAGAACATTATAATACGGTGGAATATCTATGTTTAATGTTCATCTTAGTTGACTTATGTCAACTTTCTATGTTAATTAATGATTATGTCACATTGTGTGGTTCATTAGGAATTATGAGACGTTACGACATTCATCAAGGATTATGTGATAGTAATACATTCATCAGACTTATGTGACATTGCAATGTTGGATTGTGGCATTTGTCAATGATTTTGTAGAATTGCAACATTTCTCAAGGGGTTATATTGTGTTACTGCATTTCTCAAGTGTCATGTATCATTTTGTGCAGTTGAAATTAGTTGGTTATTACTTAGTATGGTTGACAATAATCACTTTAATGGATATATAACCCGTATGCTGGTTATCATAACCCCCCCATAGGTCATAGGCTTCCTTTGATGGTAAATGAACATTTTGGTCTAAATCCCCAGCGGAGTTTGTACTACCCCGTGTGAATCCTGATTTTTGTTATTTAAGGCTTCTTCAATTCGGTCCACTTCCTCTTATGGACCAAGTCGTTCCCACCATTCCCTGTTAGCCCAAACCATAAAATCTTATTTGTTTTCTTAGCTCTCCCATAGGTCCTCAACCTTTGTTTTACCTTGATTGATACAATCCCTTATGAGTTGAGGAACCTCCACATCTCTAACCAATGGTTACATTTGTTTCCAAGAATCCTCCCACACTAGAGCCCTTTTCCCATTTCTGACTTCCCATAAACTATTGTCCTGGGTCAGCTTCCTTCCTTGCTTAGTCATTTTCCGGATGTGAGACCGTGTGATTTCTTCAGAAAATCGAATGAGGTCTTCCTTTTCCAACTCCTCGGAATATTTTTTATGCCACACCTTCGCCCATGGTTCATAGTTGTAGGTAACCCATCTCCACCAAATCTTGGCCCCACTTACATTATTAGCCTTCTTAGGGTCAGGGAGGTTAAGACCTCCCTGATTTTTTGGGGTGCATAAAGTCTCCCAACTCACCAAATCCTATTTCGTTCTTAATTTATCCCACTCCATAAAAAAAATCGTTGCATATTCTTGATTTCCCATAAAATCACCTTCGGGGCTGCTAGGGCAGAGAATAAATAAACTGGCATAGGCTAAAGAACTGTTTTTACCAGAACCGTCTTGCTCGCAAAATTTTGCAGTTTAATAGTCTAGTTTGTTAAACGTTTCCTCATTTTATCCAATAGTTCCTCCTAGGATTCTTTCCTCACCATACAATCAACTAAACAAGATCCCATGTTATGCATAAGGTCTTAAACCACTACCTATGGAGTCTGATTTAGGGCTTATGTCAAACACTTTGCAACACTGTGCAAATTCCACATAATATTGTCCAAATCTAGTAGAATGATTTTACATTGATTTACAATGAATGTTTTTATGGTTTTGTGTTCAGCACTCATGGAACATAATTTGACTACCAAATGTGAACATAAAAAATATACATATGTATTTAATATTGAGAAATATGCTCACATCAACACAGGAATATACTTGGAAATTTTCAATTTTCTATTGCCCGTAACAGCAGTACAAATAGGTGTTTAAAATAAGATTTCAATTGTACTTTCATGTCTGAGTTTGATTCTCTGTTACATCTTCCTAGTACAATGATTTATCAAATTTTATGTAACTTCCAGTCTTCTAATTGATATCTACTGAGTCTATTATTTATCAAATTTTATGTTTCAAATTTTCAATCTGAATGTTCACTCTTCAAATAATCAGTGAATTTATAATTATCAATCATGATTCTTAATCTATGAAGAAATCTATATGCATGTATGATGTGGCTATGATATATATATCTGTGTGTGTGTGTGTGTGTGTGTGTGTGTGTATACATATGTATATATATATAGTAGCTCTGACGTACCCAAGTACCCTTTTTTAAGAAGTGGTGTCCCTGTACCCATACCCGTACATGTACCCATCCTCGTACCCGTACCCTACAAGTTTCCTGGCAACCTAGGTACCGATTCATATCCACTAACTCTGATTATTCATTAGATAAAAGCTTCAATTTGGTATCCATGGGTGTGGCCATAGCTTTACAATCCAACATATCAAATATCTTCAAGATTTCCACTACATTCTTTCCGTGATTCAGAAAGATTCCTTCTGGGCTCTACCACACTTCCAACCTGAGAAAATAGTGCATCAATCCAAGATCTTCAATCTCGAATTCTTTAGTTAGCTTCTTCTTGCAATCTGTAATTTGTTTCTCATTTCATGTCAGAAACAGATCATCCACATATAGCAATAGTATGATAGGTTCATCATCCATAACCTTCATGTAAAGGTTAGGATCAGCTTTACTTTTGGTAAATCCCAATCTTGTCAAGAAGTTATCTATTCTTCCATACCAAGCTCTACAAGCTTGCATCAGTCCATACAGATCATTTTTCAACTTACATACATGAGTCCCTTTGTCTTCGACTTCAAATCCTTGTGGTTGTTTGATGTATACTTCTTCCTCAATCACACCATTCAGGTAGGTTGTCTTTACATCCATCTGGTGTAGATCCCACTTCATCATGGAAGCAAGTGCCATGATGGTTCTGATGGAAGAGTGTCTTGCTACTCAAGAAAATGTCTCTTCATAATCAATTCCCTCTTTCTAAGAGAATCCTCTAGCCACAAATCTTGCCTTTTATTTTTATATACTTCCATTAACAGCATGCTTTATCTTGTAGATCCACTTCAAATATACCACACTCTTGTTTTCTGGTTTGGGTATTATATCCCAAACATCAATCTTCATTATTGACTGGTATTCTTCTATCATTGCTTCCATCCATTATTTTTTCTGTGTAGCTTCCTCGTAGCTGGTGGGTTATTGATATACAATATCACACATTAAAGATACATAACTGGTTTGATCTGTTGCTTGTTCTTGTGGAGAATCTTAGATCTCCATACTTCTCTACTTCTTGTATGATTTCTCTTGCCCAAGCAGGTTTTCTCTTTCGAGATATTTCCATAGTAGGGGGTTCCTGAGGTTCTAGCATATCATGATCTTCTGATGCTATTATTTCAGGAGAGGGTTTAGTTTATACCTTTATGGGAGGTACATCCTCTTCATGTTCTTCTTCAAGCTGACACCTTCTGGACTTCTCAAGAGTTGTTTCTTCGTCAAATGTTACATCCCTACTAATCTATATATGATGGAATCCTGAAATGTATATCCTGAAGGATTTGGAGACTCCACAGTATCCAACAAATATTTCGTTCTTTCTAGAAGGAACCAACTTGGTTATCTTCTCTTTTGGAATATGAACATATACTCGACATCCTAATATCTTAATATGGCTCACTTCAGGTTTCTTTGTTGTATACATTCCTTTAGGGGTCTTGAATCCAAGAGCACTGCGAGATAATCTATTTTGCACATACATTGTTCTTTTTGTTGCTTCATCCCACATATGCATGGGAAGGTCTTGTTCATGAATCGTTACCTTCATTGCTTCCATATTGGTTGTATTCTTTCTTTCTGCAACACCATTCTAATGGGGATTGCAGGGAGTGGTTCGCTCCCTCTTGATTCCAACTTCTTTGTAGAATGCTTCAAATTGTTTTGAAGTATATTCTCCACCATTATTTGATCTGAGTGTCTTGATTGCTCTTTCTGAATGGTTCTCTATCAAGGCTTTGAATTCCTTGAATTTTTCGAACACTTCACTCTTTGTCTTTGAGAAGTATATCCATGTTTTTTCTTGAATAGTAATCAATGAATGTAACATAATATTCATATCCACTTAAATATGTGGAGGGAATAGGACCACATACATCATAATGAACTAATTCCAACGTACCTTTAGTCTTTGTTTCACTTTTCGGAAATGGATTCTTGATGTTATTTCCTCTTACACATCCTTTGCAAGTACGTTCATGATCAATCTTCAAATCTAGAAAACCTGTTACCACCTTGCTCACATAGGGTAGTGCTTTGTAGTTGATGTGAGCAAGCCTTCTATGCCATAGTTCACTTGAGCTGGTGGTCTCATGGACAAGGGTTGTTTCCTTTGGTCCACATGAGTACTTGTCCATCTATAAAATCAACTCTATATCCTTTATTATCTAGTGCTGATATGGAAAGTAGGTTCTTCTTCAAACCTGGTCCATAAAGTACTTCCTTCATCTTCATGGAGGTTCCAGAGTCAAGCTTTTAGCTTGATTCACCAATTCCTTTGATGGGATATTGATAGTCATCTCCTAATGATACTTCCGAGGATAGTTCTTTTCTTTAAGTCTTGACAGATTTTGCTTCTTCCCTATCATGTGCTTTGAAGCACCACTATCAATAAGCCATGTATCTTCTCCATGTATTACAGACCCGTAGAGTGCAGAGAATAGTACATATTCTTCTTTTGCATGTCTCTTTTGAGGTCTTTCTTCTTCTTTTTCTTCCTCATCTCCAACTATATGAGCATGATGTCTTTTGTTTTTGCTCTTCTTCAATGGACACTCTTTGGCAAGGTGTCCTATATTATGACAATTGTAACATCGATATTTGGAGTAGTCTTTCTTTTGACTGTTTTATTTTTTCCTTTGAAACTTCTTTGGAGGTCTATACTCCTTGTGAATATCCTTCTTGAAGTTTGATTGTCTTCTTCTTCTAGTATGGGTGGCTAGAGATTGATGATATTCTTTAAGTATAGCTTCTATGTTAGCTACTCTAGCTTCCTCTTGGATGCAGTCTTCCCATACAATGTCAAACTTCATACTTTCTTTTCTAGCACACATAGTATGTATGGATGACTCCCAAGGTCTAGTGAGACCATTGAGAGCAGTCATGACTAGTTCATCTTCATTAAGGGATTCTCCAATAACATCTAACTGTTCCTTGAACTAGGAGACCCTTGTGAAGTAATCTTGAATGGATTCTCCTTTACTCATCTTGGTACCCTTCGGTTGAGCTCTCAAATTCATATTTTTCTTGGTGTTCCTTCCCTCATACATTATGGAAAGCGCATCATACATTTTCCTTGGTGTCTATTTAGATGAAACTTGAGGGATCAAGTGATCTTTGACAGAATCAACAATGATCCTCGTTTCCTTGATTAGGTCCTTCGAGTGCTTCTCCTTAGCTTCATCTTCTTACGGTTCAAGAACATCATCCTTGATGTATTTGTCAAGATCATCCTCTCCAAGAATGAGACCAATCCTATACTTCCATGCTTGTAAGCTTTCAATGCCTTCCAGCTTGTCCTCAAGCTTAGTGCTTGGGGCCATCTTATCTAGGGGGCCACTAAAAATTGAAATTTCTCAAAATGAAAAGTTGGCCTTACTAGGAGATGCACTTAACTGAGGCGAGTTGGTTGGTCCACTTGATTTTTGGAGATCCCAAATATTCACCCTTCAAAACTTGTTTGCGAGTTTTCAGTTTCTGAAGATTTCTAGTTCTAGTTTTTTGCAGTTTTTTGGTTCATGTCCAAACTAGGGTTTGGATTTTCCCGAAGATTCATCCACTCAAAAACTTTGATCTAGGGCTATAGATGCGTTGTAAGGAGGCGCAACTTTCTATTCAAGCAGATCTTCAAAATCCCTAATTTCTTGTCGTAGGGAGAGGAAAGAGAGTTTCACCTCGTCAAAGTTGTTCTATTCATGCTAGCTCTGATACCATGTTAATATTTCATATGCTTAGCTAGATATCATTATTGTTTAATCCAAATTCACAACAATAGCATATGCATAATAACTAAAAGAAACACAGTCACAAGATAAACACTGATTTATCTTGGGAAACCCTTAAGGGGAAGAAAACCCAACAAAACTTCCTCTGTATAAGATGTATAAGATAAAACCCCAAAACAAGTAATCCTCCTCCTTATTGGTATCTCTCCCTCTCTCCCTCCTATGCGCAATATACAAGTGTGAGTATGTGTTTAAATAAGGAACACAACTCCTCTATTTATACTCTTTTTCTAATACTCTTGAATGATATTAATATTATTCAGCAAGGGTTATGTTAAATTTGATGTAAGGGATATGTCGCATTGTAACATCCATAAAAGATGTCACATTGTGATGTTCATCAAGCATTATGTTGCATTGCGACAATCTTCAAAGGGTTACGCCGCATTGTGATGTTAATTAAGGGTTGTGTCGTGTTATATTATTTATCAAGGATTATGTCACATTGCAATGTTTATCAATGGTTATATCACAATGCAATGTTCATCAAGGGTTACGTCGCATTGTGACATTGATTAAGGGTTAAGCCTAATTTTACATAAGGGTTATGTCCCATTATGACATTCATAAGCTTTATGTTGGATTGACACATTCCTCAATGGTTATGTTGGACTATGGTGTTCATCAATGGTTATGGAAATTTTTTAACACATAGAACATTATAATATGGTGGAATATCTATGTTTAATGTTCATCTTAGTTGACTTATGTCAACTTTCTATGTTAATTAATGATTATGTTACACTGTGTGGTTCATTAAGAATTATTTGACATTAGGGAAATCATCAAGGATTATGTCATAGTAATACATTCATTGGACTTATGTGACATTGCAACGTTGGATTGTGACATTCCTCAATGATTTTGTAGAATTACAACATTTCTCAAGGGGTTATGTTGTGTTATTGCATTTCTCAAGTGTCATGTATCATTTTGTGCAGTTAAAATTAATTGGTTATGGCTTACTATGGTTGACAATAATCACTTTAATGGATATATAACCCATAGGCTGGTTATCATAACCCGCCCATAGGTTGTAGGATTCCTTGATGGTAAACAAACCTTTTGGTCTAAATACCCAGCGGAGTTTGTACTCCCCCGTGTAAATACTGATTTTTGTTGTTTAAGGCTTCTTCAATTCATTCCACTTCTTCTTATGGACCAATTCGTTCCCACCATTCCCTGTTAGCCCAAACACTAAAATCTTATTCGCTTTCTTGTTTCTCCCATAGGTCCTCAACCTTTGTTATCCCTTGATTGATACAATCCCTTATGAGTTGAGGAACCTCCACATCTCTAACCAATGGTTACATTTGTTCCCAAGAATCCTCCCACACCAGAGCCATTTACCCATTTCTAACTTCCCATAAACTATTGTCCTAGATCAGCTTCCTTCCTTGCTTAGTCATTTTCTGGATGTGAGACCGTGTGATTTCTTCATAAAATCGAATGAGGTCTTCCTTTTCCAACTCCTCAGCATATTTTTTATGCCACACCTTCACCCATGGTTCATAGTTGTAGTTAATCCATCTCCACCAAATCTTGGCCCCACTTAATGATTATCCTTCTTAGGGTTAGGGAGGTTAAGACCTCCCTGATTTTTTGGGGTGCATAAAGTCTCCCACCTTACCAAATCCTATTTCATTCTTCATTTACCCCACTCCATAAAAAAATTCGTTGCATGTTCTTGATTTCCCACAAAATCACCTTCGGGGCTACTAGGCCGGAGAACAAATAAACTGGGATAGCTTGAAGAACAATTTTTACCAGAACCATCTTGCTGTCAAAATTTAGCGGTCTAATAGTCCAGTTTGTTAGACGTTTCCTCATTTTATCCAACAGTTCCTCCTATGATCCTTTCCTCACCATAGAATCAACTAAAGGAGATCCCCTGTATTTGGATGGAAGGGGGCTCTCTTGAAATCCAAAAATTCAATAAATATTGCATCTAGTGGTCCTAGGAGTGTTAAAGAATAAAACCTAAGACTTTTTTTCATTAATCTCCACACCCGACGCTTTAAGAAAATTTTCCAAGCATATTTTGAAATTCTTGGCTTCTTGTACAAAAGGGTGGCCCATCAGCATGGTGTCATCAACAAATTGTTGGTGTTTTTTTATGTCCGCTCTTGGGTTGATTAGGAGCCCTTGCAATTCGTGATTGCATTGCATCAATTTAATTGATCTTCCTAATCCTTTTGTCATAATAATGAATAAGAAGGGGGATAATGGATCTCCTTATCTCATGCCCCTTGTGAGTTTTAACAAGCCTAAAGGAACTTCTGATAATGAGAATGGAGAAGAAGGCAGTTGGGACCAAACTCATGACCGACTTGATCTAGTTTTCCTTGAATCCAAAGGATTTGAGCATTTCTCTCATAAATTGCCCCTTGAGTTTATCATAGGCTTTAGCTATGTCAAGTTTCACCATAATCCCTAGGATATTCTTAGTTTTAATTGAGTGGAGAACTTCATGAACCAAGATGATACCATTCACTGTTCTGGAGAGATCAAGGAGGGGAAAATAGGTTTGATTTTGTTATCAATAACCTTGGTTACAATCTTATAGATGGAATTGCACAAGTTTATAGGCCAAAATTTATCAGGAGAGTCTGCCCCTTCACTTTTATGGATGAGAACGAGGAAGGTAGCATTGAAAGCAGGTATAATATTCTTTGATAACCGAGAGTCATCCACAATCTACCACACTTCATGCTTGATGAGGTCCCAAAAGTGATGAAAGAAATTAACGGTGAATCCATCAGGTCCTAGATCTTTACCATCCACCATTTGGTTAACTCCCTCTTCCACTTTGAAGAGAGTGATCAGTTTCATTAGAATTACATTATGCTTCTTAAAAACAAGAGTTTTGATGTGATGGGTTATTTGGTCAATTTCCCTTCTCCTATCCAGCACTTGCCTAGTCATGATATCCTAATAATGATGCCTTAAAATGTCCTTAATCTCTTCCCTCATTTCAACTCTCTCACCATTGGAATTCTTAGTCATCACAATTCTATTATGTGATCGGTCCTGGAGGACTGATCTATGAAATTTTTTTGTCTTTATTTCCCCATCCTTGAGCCAACTAACTCTCGATTTCGAGCGCCACAGTATTTCCTCCTGTCGCTCTCTTTCTTGTAGCTTGTTGCATATGCTTGCCTCTTCTTCCTAAATTTTGATAGTGTATCCTTCATTCATGCCTGTGTTTTGTATTTCCTCCAGCCTAGTTTCAAGGAATTTTTTATCAACAAAGATATTCTCGAACTTCTCCTTATTCCATTTCTTAATCTTTTCTTTTAGACCTTTTAATTTTTGTTGAAACGTGTACATGCTTTGGCCTTCTCTCTTGCTCAAGTATTCCCAACATTGCCTGATTTTCTATTTTTTAGTTCGCGTGTCCTAACCAAATTGTTCAAATCGGAAGGGGTTTTTGAACTGCGAACCCATTCCACTCCACCATAATTCCATAAGACAATGATTTGATCCTACAATCAGAAGAACTAAAGTAAATATTTCCCTACCCAATTCCATTATTGACTCAGAAACTAAGAATTGGTATACGCAAGAGGATATATTCATATCTCCCTTGCGTTTATTGTTCTAGATGAACCTTCATCTTCCCGGGACTAAATCAACTAGTCTAAGGTCCTCAATATATCTCTAAATAACTCGCATTCTTCTTCCATCCTGCGTCTTCCTCCTTTATTTTCCTCCAACAACGTAATGAGATTGAAATCTCCACCTAAAATCCAATGCCTTCCCTTTGTCCATTCGTGAATGCTTTTAACGAAGTTATTGAAAATTGTTTTGTCTCGAGGGTTATGAGTCCCATAAACATTGGTTATTATTCCTGAAACCAAGAAACCAATAACCCTAATTTCTGCTGAAATAAATCGGTGGTTTCCAGTGAAACCTGAAAGAGACACTTTGTTGGGATCCCATAACATCCCTAGGCCTCATGCAAACCCTCTTGCATCAATACCCATTCCTTCACTCCTTTTCAAATTTTCTTGCTTATTTCCTGAAGTTGGCTCGCCGAGCATTTGGGTTCTTGTAGGAAAACAAAGATCGGGTTTGTATTCTAGATCTTTTTCCCTATAATTTTTTCTTCCTGAGGGTTATTTAGCCCTATTATATTCCACGTTACTATCTTCATTGAGAAGTTTTAGGCAGAGGAGATTATAACCCTAAAGCAACCTTAATGGTAGGGTATTGACCTGACTCGACCAACTTTCGCTATTCGCTGCCTATTTGAATTCCTCCCTGTCTTCTTGCGCATTTCTACATGCTTCCTATTGTGATCCTTGTTTGATATTGGGTTGATTCCAAGCCGACATATTTCCCTTGCTTTGATGATTGCCTCCTTTAGTAAAATATCTTGCTCTTGGGGCACATATCCTTTCTCGAAATCGGCACAAGATTTTTTAACCCCATCCAGATCCTGATCTCCAATATCCATATCCTCTGCCTCATCCCATGTGTCCCTTTCAAGCTCTTTATTTGCTCGTCCTTCTGTCACACTACTTGTTGTCTTTACACAGTCATCCTTCTCTTGTTGGTGAATGTCCCATTTTTTTCCATTATGAGATGGTTCGGGTATTTCCTCAGGTTAGTCTTCTAAGGATTCAAATTGATTGGATAGTTAGATCTTTTAGAACATCTTTATGAGGCACAAGTATATGTTTTTTTAGAAATCAACATTTTGAATAAGGGCTAAATCAATGTTTTTTTCATAGCAATAGTTCAAATCATGCAAGCCATCTTTGAGTTTCAAGCATTTCCAAATCCAATTAAAATTTTACTTCCTAACATTGAACCTTGGTTTACGGAATTTGCATTTGCATGTTAGATTTTACTTTCTACAATCTAGCGTCATAGTCTCCTTTAGTTAAAGTGTTTGTAACAAAATATAGAATCTATATTATTTAAACCACATGACATAGGTCTATAAAGAGTTAGGACATTCTAAAAAAACAATAATATTCAAAATTCAATTAAATAAGTTTAGAAAGAGTTTACTGTCTCTTTGTTTTAAGAGAGAAAACAAAATTTCATATTCATATTAATGTTTTGCATAATGCTTTTAGAATCAGATCTTTGGCAATGTATCTTTTCAGCAGTAACTTTTAAAGAATCACAATTTTTTTTTCAAAGTGTTTTTGCAATTATCATACTAAACCTAGAGCAGGTGACAACGTGTGAGAAAGGTATGTTTAGCGTATCAAGAACATTTAGAAATGATTTCAAAGCTATCGCCATCATGCAACAGTTTTCAGTTTAGAAATGTTTAGGTTTGTTAACGTTATTTTTATTCTTCTATCAAGTGGAGAATCTTTTAGTAGAGATTATGTAACACTTTAGTTGTATCATATTTAAATGTTTTGGAGTTATTTTTATCAGGGAAGATTAGTTCTTTCTTCTTCCTTGAGACCATGCAATTGATTTTTTTTTTTTTAAATCTGTTTGTAGTCTTCTAAGTTGTATTATTTTTTGAAGTAAAGAACTTTTCAACTAGAGAAATATAGAGAGATTAGTGGTTCTCTCTGCATTGCCAATTTAATTATAACACCTTTAAAAAATTTAAACTCTTTTCTAAATATTTATTTCATCATATTTGAATGTTTTGGGGTTAGTTTTATAAAGAAGATTAGTTCTTCTCTACTAGAGACCGTGAAATTGACTTTTTTCTTTCTTAAAATCTGCATGTCTGCCTGTAGCCTTTTGAGTCTTTCTTTTTGGTTTGATTCTCTCCACATTTTCCTTGCTTTTTTGCATTCCTCATTGAACCAAGCATTAAGTGGAAATCAATTTGTTAATTTAAAGATAGAAGATAAAAGGATGAGGTTTATTTAAATTGTTCCAAATTAGTTGTTGGCATAAAAATGTTAAGTTTTGGTTAATTATTAGAGTTAAAAAAAATCATTTACTCTAATTTAGAAGATCAAAAATATATATTTATTGTGCCTAAAATAAATAAAATTCAATTTTACTAAATAAATTCAAACTTTAATAAATTTTATAATGAAAATGAAAATTTAACCATTCTTAAAAATAAAAATAAAAATTGTTTTATTTAGAGTACTAATAGAATGAAACATGAAACTGGTTTTTATTAGAAAAATCTTAAAACTTTCTAGAAAATATTTTTTTTTAAGAAAACCAAATAATTCTCCACTTTTTTTTAAATCTTACAAATCAAAATATATAATGCAACTTGAAAATCATTATCATTATTAATATAAATATCAAACATTTTTAAAAATATCATCAACATAAGGTGTTCCATAAACATAATCTTTTTCTACTATAGAAATAGATTTTGAATAATAAAAAATCAAGTATAAATAAATTTTGAATAACATCTGGGACGCCCTCTAAACAGAAAGGTCGTCCTCCATTCAAATCTCACCAATACTAAAAATCCAAAGGGTTGGTGTCATCCAAGCCAGGTGCGATCCTCATTGATCTTGACAGAGTAGATGTCCCTGGTTCTTGGTAACTTAGCCAATAGCGAACCTGCTAGTTAGGGGTTCTTCCCATTAACCAACAAAAAAAAGATTTTGAATAACAAAAAATCATCATACTACAAGCGACCTAATTCCATCCATAATGGTTTACAAGTCAAAATCTATCTATGGAGAGAGCTCCCAGTTCCTGGTTCGGGATAACTTAGCCAAAATCTATCTATGGAGACATCTCCCAGTCGGGATAACTTAGCCAAAATCTATCTATGGAGACATAACTTAGCCAATAACAAACCTGCTAGTAAGGGGTTCTTCCCATTAACCCAAAAAAAAGATTTTGAATACCTAATTCCATCATAATGATCTACGAATCAAAATCTATCTATCTACACAACTCCCATTTCAAATAAAAAAGCTTAGTAATCTATCTATCTATCTATCCACTCAAAATCTATCTGTCTATGTACTCATTGTAGAAGGTCATTCTGCTTCTTGTGGGATGTTGATTTCATTGGTCTTCAGTGATTTGGTGTAGCGGCGTCTCTGCTTGACGTAGAAGTTGATTAAGAGCAAAAGGAGCGCAACGTTGAATAGGGCATCGAAGAGCCACGCACCCATGCCTTTGCACCCTTCCTTGCTGATGAAGTGTAGCCCAAGAACAACAACGTAGGCGACCAACGTGAAAGCCAAGTGCACCATCTGGCAATGGGCAGGCAAGACCGGCAAGGACCAGCGCCAACCGACGCTTCTGCAGAGATAATACGAGTAAACCACGACATTGAGGAGCGTGGTGGTGAGGACGCCCACGATCTGCGCCGACTGAGAGAACTCCAGCCAGGCGAAGCACACGCAGACGACAACGATGCGGCGGAATACGTGCAGAAAAGTGATGGGCTTCTTGCGGAGAATTTTTATGACCGTGTCGAAGAACTGTTGGAACTTTGTGAGATAAAGGATGTATGACCAGAAGAAGACTCTGCCTGAAGAGCGCGTGCCCAAAGGAAAACACATCAGCAACTCAACGGTGCTCTTAGACAGCCTCCGCCAAATCCATCTCATCTCTGAAATCTCGACCGCCGTGGCTTCCCAGCAGCCCATGAAGATGGTCACCGAAGCCACGACCACGCAGAGATTATGAATGGCGGGTATCGGGCCCAGAGGCACCGGCCTCTTTCTGGGGATGAGAAGAATCTTTAGAAGCAAAATGAGTAACAGATAGGAGGCAACGGCCACGATGGGAAAGAGCCATGTGGAGCCCCAGGCGTTATGATCCCATCTGAAGTGTGTTACCATGGGTTGTTCTGCTAACCAGTACTTGATATTGCCCTTTACATCCGAAGTCCATGGCGGAGGGCTACGATCCCTCGCCCACCGAAACTGAGGCACAGACTGCATGGCTTTTTATTTCTGTTGAGTTTCCAAGAAACCAGCGGGCCCTGTTTCAACTACGTGTTTCCACCAAACAGCTTTCTTTTTTCAATATAAAGCTGTTACTGTCACACCTCCGTGTTTCATAAGCTATTTTTAGCCTCGTGGATATTAAAATATTTCCTTCTTTTCTTTCTTTTGGATAGAAATCGTATTCAGAGGTAGCAATACTCGAAGGTTATGAGTTGAATAATAAAAAGTACTCTTTGTATGTTAATATGATTCTTTAATTGTATAGTTGGTTTTTTTAGACTAACACACTCACATAGTTTGTGGTTGGATCATGTCGGTAGGGATCAAATGGGTGCTGTGGTTGGATTATGTGGATCAAATGGATGAGAGATAGTTATGAAATGGAAGATAATTTGGAAGTGCCTAACTATATGTTATCCCGGACATTTTTCACGTTATCCATTTATCAAGTATTAGTTATTTTTTATATCTTTTTTTTTCATCTAACAATCTTTTAGTTATTTTTCATGAAGTGTTTGTTATCCATTCATTAGGCATTGTTACTAATTATCCATTCATCCCCTAGCTATCCATTAATTTTTATATTAATTTTTTAATAATTGTTAGAAATTATAAAAAAATTAATAAAAAATAAATGTTGAATATGGACTTATGTTTTAGAATAAAAGCCCAAGGAGTTGGTTTGTCACAACTTCTCTTATATCTTAGGGTCATGCATATCTTTATGGCATTATGCATAAGGTGTAAAACTATAACATACACAAGGTTTGGACTTTTTGTGTGGTATGTGAGTGGTTGTTTGTCACAACTTCTGTTATATTTTAGGGTCATGCATATCTTTATGACGTTATGCATAAGGTCTTAAACCACAACATATAGAAGGTTTTTCCTTTTTGTGTGATACGTGAGTATCATTTTAAGGTTTGGTGCAAGAAGGAAGGTTTTTGAGCTTGAATTCGTAGTTTGGAGAACAAAATTGATGACTTAAACCTAATAAGTTGCATTTATTGCTCTTAAAAGTTGATTTTATTGCTCGTGGACCTTATAGCCTTAAAAGTTGCTTTATGGCTACTGGAACCCCATACCTGTAACACCCCAGTTTTGACCCCATTTGCATTAAAAATGTATATGGTGTTTATATTGTATTTAATCGTGGTGTGGAGCTAAAGGCAAAAGCCCCACCATTGATTTACCGTTTTAGGTTCGGTGATTAAAATCGATGCCGATGGTATTTTGTGCTAGCCAACACATTATAATTTTTTGGGCATCATGTAATTATGAAATTTGATTTTAAAAAACCACAACTAGCTATGTCAATGCAACAAATAATGAGATGGGGCATGATTTCCTAAGGATAGGGGGGGTGGAATATTTAACCTCTAAGCCAATGGGGAAAATAAAAGTGTCAAAACGAGAACCCATCAACTTTCAACCACATTTTCTTGTCTTATTCATCAACCAATTAAATTCTCCAAAAGTTAGTTGGGCAGTTATTTCCTTGGGGATTGGGGAGAATGGGCAACCGTCAACTCTGGCAGGGCTGTCAGCCTTGACCACACGCTTGCCCAAGGGGAAGTTTTTTTCCCAATTTCCCTCACATGGAAGAGAGCAACCACATACCACTCATGCACAAGAGATTTTCCTCATGCACTCACATGGCTGAGCTTCCTCACGTTTTTTGTTTGTTGTGTGTTTTTCCTCATGTGGGTAGTCACTTCCTTCAATTTCCCCAGGCTAGGAATTCGTTTTTGGTAATGATCAGTGGGTGGGTTTCCTCCCCCACGATTTGGTTGCATTTTCCCATTGTTTCCAAGCTGGAAATCATTTTTGGAATGCCCAATGAATGGGAGAAGAGACCCACAATTTCTTGGGTGTTGGTGATTCTGTTTTGGCCATGTTAGGGACAAAACGTCCCTAGGAATCGAATTGTTGTTAGGGGCATGTTTTCACCCATCTTGACAATTCGTTTTGTTGCCAAAACTATTTTCCTCAACCTAGAATTGTGTATCTTGCGGTGTATGCGTCTGTGCTTTGGTCTGAACTGAATTGGGAGTGGAAATGAGGTCTGACCAGCTTGATAAACCTAGTGTGTGAAGGAACATCACAAACAGATCTAGGGGGTTGGTTTTCTTCTTTGCACACCCTCAATAGCACTGGAAGGGAAGGCATAGCCCAAATGACTGTGTAGCATAGAAGGGGGTGCTTCCTTGTGTTGGGTGTGTAGATGTTCTAGAGGCCAGGCTAGATCTGGTGCAGGTGTCCATAGCTATGTGGTTGAGCTCACTAGCTTCGCATTCAACCTTTCCAACTCCTTTGCATCCTAATAAGCCTAATTGTGTTGGATTGGCTGAATTTTGTGGTATCCTCGGCTATGTGTGAGCCTGCTAGTGTTCCTTATTCCTTGTGGTAATCATGCCCAGCTTGGGGGTGGCAGTGTTGCTGAGAGATTGATGAGCACATTGGCCTATGGTTGGGTGGAACGTTGCAATGACATATCTCGTTGCGAGATGAGCTTCGCTTTCAAGATAAGTATTATTGTGTTTAAATCTTTGTATTTACATTTCATAATGAATTATAATGAACATGTGAATGAATGGAATGGATTTGCTTCCGTTGTGTGTTAAAATATTTATGCATATGTGCATGTTATGACTTCAATGCATTTCATTTTATGTTTATGGGGATAGTTTTCCCGGATTAGATAGCAGTATAGTCACATCCTCTCCACCGTGATGAGGGGTGGGGACGTGACAATACCACACCAAAAACTTTGTAACTTTGTAGAGAAAATATGTGGCATATGAGTAGGATATGAAGTTGCTATAGAGTTGGAACATCATGGATGGGTCTATACATCATAAGAAGTTTTCAACAATCATTAACAACTGGAATAGTCACTAGAATATATTCAATATCTTCAGTACTGGAACATCATCTTCTACAGCACTGAGTCTTCATCTTCTGCAGCACTCGATCACTTGATCCTTTGCAGCAACACTTCGATCTTTCGATCCCTTCTAGCAACACTTTGATCTTCTTGATCCTTTACAGCAACTCTTCGATCTTCTCGATACTTTGCAACAACACTTTGATCTTCTTGATCCTTTGCCACAACACTTCGGTCTTCTTCATCCTTTGTCGGAAAGCTACTTGTAGTACACATGATATATTTGCAACATGATCAATCCCTAATACTTTAGGACATAAGTTCAAGGATGATGCAATCCTCATCAGCCTACTCCCCCTTAACCAGGAGGGTCCATAGTATCGACCAGTTGGATCGTCCATAAATGAATGCAGGACCACATCGTTTATGAATGAATGTAGATCTCATCCGCAAATCAATACATGACCTATTGTCTGCAACTGAATGCAACACTCAACGTATACCATTCTCAGCTTGTTAAGGCTAGGACCACTCCAAGCAAGTGTTATACTACGAAATCAGAAATGAATGTAGGAACACTCTCCATGCAAGAGTATTGTCTGCAATTGCATATCTCGTCCATAATTGAATACAGGACCTGTCGTCAGTAAGGACTCATCATAGAGCATCCTCAACTTTAAAGCTAAGACAACTCCCAAGTGAGTGTTATTCTATGGAAACTACAAATGAATGTAGGTACATCCTCCATGCGAGAATATCGTCTCCAACTACATATCTCATATGCACCTAAATGCAGGACCTATCGTATGTAAAGACTCCTTGTAGAGCACCCTCAGCTTTAAAGTTAGGACCACTCCCAAGCGAGTGTGATTCTACGACATCTACAAATGAATGTAGATACACTCTTCATGCAAGAGTATTGTCTGCATTTGCATATCTCATATGCACCTAAATGCAGGACCTGCTGTCCATAAGGACTCATCGTAGAGCATCCTCAGCTTTAAAGCTAGGACCACTCCCAAGCAAATGCTATTCTACGGCATCTACAAATGAATGTAGGTACACACTCCATGCGAGAGTATTGTCTGCGGGACTATCCTTAGCCGGTAAGAGCTAGGACCACTCTCAACAGCAGAGTGTTATTGTCTGCAATACCATCCTTAAAAGAGGATACTATCATCCACAAGTGAATGTCAAACCTCATCAGCATCTCTATAGGCACACTTGGCCTCTTTTGTACTGGACAATCACTACCATCCCATCATCAATGACAGTCTCATTGTCACTCCCCCTTTCTAAGGAGGATCCACATCATTAACCTGCTCCCCCTTTTTCTGAGGAGGGTTCATATCTTTGACATGTTCCATCTTTCCGAGGAGCGTCCATATAATCATCGTTCCTCCTTGCGAGCAAAGTCTGTATCATCGTCATCAATGTTCCTCCTTGCGAGGATGTATATATATAATCCATGTTCCTCCTTGCGAGGAAATTATTTTCAGACTACACCAATCTTGTCACGGAAGTATTCAAACTTTACTCAAGATAGAGGCTTGGTCAGCACATCAGCAACTTGCTCATCGGTACTCATATACTGGAGTTTTATAGCTCCATTTTGTACCATATCCCTTATGTAAAAATATCAGATTTCTATGTGCTTTGATTTATCATGGAACAAAGGATTCCCTGTCATATTTATACAACTTTGGTTGTCACATAAAATCACTATGATATCGAACTCCATGTCAAATAGACATGGCATCAGCTTTCGAAGCCATATCACTTCACAACTAGCAGAGTATGCTGCTATGTACTATGCTTCAGTCGTACAGAGAGCAAAACTGGACTATTTCTTGCTAAACCATGAGATCATGGAGAATCCCAAGAAATAACATCCACCTGAGGTGCTCTTTCTGTCTACAGAAATTCCTTCCCAATTTGAATCCGTATATCCATAAAAGATGTATTCATGATCTCTATCATAGTATAGTCCAAAGTCTATTGTACCTTTTAGGTACTTCATCACATGCTTTGCAGCTATCAGGTGAACCCGTCTAGGTTTAACTAGATACTGACTGAAGGTGTTCATAGCAAAGCATATATCTGGCCTTATATTCGACAGATACATCAACGACCCAATAATCTTTCTGTATCGAGCTATGTTGCTAGGGTACCTCTACCGAGGGGTACGGTACATGTACATGTATAGAGTACACGTACCGGGTACTCAGGTACTCATAGGGTACGTCTCCTGTCATACCTTGTTGTACCCCACACTGGGTCCACATACCCGAGACTCTGTTAAAAAAAAAGGGGGTACTTATAGGCAAAATGGTACGACGTATCCTGTGTTTGGGTACTTTGTATCCCATGTTTGGGTACTCCAGGGGTAGGACTGACTCAATAAAATGATTGGGGAAAATGTAATGACCCCCAACGAAATATGAACTAATTTTTTACTAACTACGTATGGAGTCTGATTCAGGGCTTATGTCAAACACTTTGCAACACTGTTCAAATTCCACTGAATATTGTCCAAATCTAGTAGATTGATTTTACATTGATTTACAACGAATGTTTTTATGGTTTTGTGTTCAACACTCATGGAACATAATTTGACTACCAAATGTGAACATAAAAAATATACATATGTATTTAATATTGAGAAATATGCTCACATCAACACAGGAATATACTTGGAAATTTTCAGTTTTCTATTGCATGTAACAACAATACAAATAGGTGTTTAAAATAAGATTTCAATTGTACTTTCATGTCTGAGTTTGATACTATGTTACATCTTCCTAGTACAATGATTTAGCAAAATTTTATGTAACTTCCAGTCTTCTAATTGATATCTACTTAGTCTATTATTTATCAAATTTTATGTTTCAAATTTTCAATCTGAATGTTCACTCTTCAAATAATCAATGAATTTATAATTATGAATCATGATTCATAATTTATAAAGAAATCTATATGCATGTATGATGTGGCTATGATATACATATCTATGTGTGTGTGTGTATGTGTGTGTGTGTGTGTGTGTGTGTGTATACATATGTATATATATAAAGTACCTCTGACGTACCCAAGTACCATTTTTTACGAAGTGGCGTCCCTGTACCCATACCCGTACATGTACCCATCCTCGTACCCGTACCCAAGTTTCCTGGCAACCTAGGTACCGATTCATATCCACTAACTCTGATTATTCATCAAATAAAAGCTTCAGTTTGGTATCCATGGGTCTGGCCATGGCTTTACAATCCAACATATCAAATATTTTCAAGATTTCCACTACATTCAAGTTCTATGATTCATAAATATTCCTTCTGGGCTCTACCACACTTCCAACCCGAGAAAATAGTGTATCAAACCAAGATCTTCCATCTCGAATTCTTCAGTTAGCTTCTTCTTGCAATATGTAATTTGTTTCTCATTTCATGTTAGAAACAGATCATCCATGTATAGAAATAGTATGATAGGTTCATCATCCATAACCTTCATGTAAAGGTTAGGATCAACTTTACTTTTGGTAAATCCCAATCTTGTCAAGAAGTTATCTATTCTTCCATACCAAGCTCTACAAGCTTGCATCAATCCATACAGATCATTTTTCAACTTACATACATGAGTCCCTATGTCTTCGACTTCAAATCCTTGTGGTTCTTTGATGTATACTTCTTCCTCAATCACACCATTCAGGTAGGTTGTCTTTACATCCATCTGGTGTAGATCCCACTTCATGATGGAAGCAAGTGCCATGATGGTTCTGATGGAAGTGTGCCTTACTACTCGAGAAAATGTCTCTTCATAATCAATTCCCTCTTTCTAAGAGAATCCTCTAGCCACAAATCTTGCCTTTTATTTTCAATACTTCCATTAACAGCATGCTTTATCTTGTAGATCCACTTCAAATATACCACACTCTTGTTTTCTAGTTTGGGTACTATATCCCAAACATCATTCTTCATTATTGACTCGTATTGTTCCGTCATTGCTTCCACCCATTCTTTTTTCTGTGTAGCTTCCTCGTAGCTAGTGGGTTGTTGATCTACAATATCACACATTAAAGATACATAACTGGAGAATGGCTTTGATCTCTTGCTTGTTCTTGTGGAGAATCTTATATCTCCATACTTCTCTGCTTCTTGTATGATTTCTCTTGCCCAAGCAGGTTTTCTCTTTCGAGATATTTCCATAGTAGGGGGTTCCTGAGGTTCTAGCATATCATGATCTTCTGATGCTACTATTTCAGGAGAGGGTTCAGCTTATACCTTTGTGGGAGGTACATCCTCTTCATGTTTTTCTTCAAGCTGACACCTTTTGGACTTCTCAAGAGTTGTTTCTTCGTCAAATGTTACATCCGTACTAATCTATACATGATGGAATCCTGAAATATATATCCTGAAGGATTTGGAGACTTCACATTATCCAACAAATATTCCCTTCTTTCTATAAGGATCCAACTTGGTTATCTTCTCTTTCGGAATATGAACATATACTAGACATCCTAATATCTTGATACGGCTCACTTCAGGTTTCTTTATTGTATACATTCCTTTAGGGGTCTTGAATCCAAGAGCACTGCGAGATAATCTATTTTGCACATACATTGTTCTTTTTGTTGCTTCATCCCACAGATGCATGGGAAGGTCTTGCTCATGAATCGTTGCCTTCATTGCTTCCATAATGGTTGTATTCTTTCTTTCTGTAACACCATTATATTGGGGATTGTAGGGAGCGGTTCGTTCCCTCCTTATTCGAACTTCTTTGCAGAATGCTTCAAATTGTTTTAAAGTATATTCTCCAACATTATTTTATCTGAGTGTCTTGATTGTTCTTTCTGAATGGTTCTCTATCAAGGCTTTGAATTCCTTGAATTTCCCGAACACTTCACTCTTTGTCTTTGAGAAGTATATCCATGTTTTTTCTTGAATAGTAATCAATGAATGTAACATAATATTCATATCCACTTAAAGATGTGGAGGGAATAGGACCACATACATCATAATGAACTAATTCCAACGTACCTTTAGTCTTTGTTTCACTTTTCAGAAATGGATTCTTGATGTTCTTTCCTCTTACACATCCTTTGCAAGTACGTTCATGATCAATCTTCAAATCTACAAAACCTGTTACCACCTTGCTCACATAGGTTAGTGCTTTGTAGTTGATGTGAGCAAGCCTTCTATGCCATAGTTCACTTGAGCTAGTGGTCTCATGGACAAGGGTTGCTTCCTTTGGTCCACATGAGTACTTGCCCATCTATAAAAGCAACTCTATATCCTTTATTATCTAGTGCTAAGATGGAAAGTAGGTTCTTCTTCAAACCTGGTACTTAAATTACTTCCTTCATCTTCATGGAGGTTCCAGAGTCAAGCTTTTAGCTTGATTCAACAATTCCTTTGACGAGATATTGATAGTCATCTCCTAATGATACTTCCAAGGATAGTTCTTTTCTTTAAGTCTTGACAGAGTTTGCTTCTTCCCTATCATTTGATTTGAAGAACCACTATCAATAAGCCATGTATCTTCTCCATGTATTACAGACCCATAGAGTGCAGAGAATAGTACATATTCTTATGCATCTTCTTCTTTTGCTTGTCTCTTTTGAGGTCTTTCTTCTTCTTTTTATTCCTCATCTTCAACTAGATGAGCATGATGTCTTTTCTTTTTGTTCATCTTCAATGGACACTCTCTGGCAAGGTGTCCTATATTATGACAGTTGTAACATTGATATTTGGAGTAGTCTTTCTTTTGACAATTTTCTATTTTCCTTTGAAACTTCTTTGGAGGTCTATACTCCTTGTGACTATCCTTCTTTAAGTTTGATTGTCTTCTTCTTCTAGTATGGGTGGATAGAGATTGATCATATTCTTTAAGTATAGCTTCTCTGTTAGCTACTCTAGCTTCCTCTTGGATGCAGTCTTCCCATATAATGTCAAAATTCATACATTCTTTTCTAGCACACGTAGCATGTATGAATGACTCCCAAGGTCTAGTGAGACCATTGAGAGCGGTCATGACTAGTTCATCTTCATCAAGGGATTCTCCAATAACATCTAACTGTTCCTTGAACTAGGAGACCCTTGTGACATAATCTTGAATGGATTCTCCTTTATTCATCTTGGTACCCTTCGGTTGAGCTCTCATATTCATATTTTTATTGGTGTTCCTTCCCTCATACATTATGGAAAGCGCATCATACATTTACCTTGGTGTCTATTTAGATGAAACTTGAGGGATCAAGTGATCTTTGACAGAATAAACAATGATCCTCATTTCCTTGATTAGGTCCTTCAGGTGCTTCTCCTTAGCTTCATCTTCTTATGGTTCAAGAACATCATCCTTGATGTATTTTTCAAGATCATCCTCTCCAAGAATGAGACCAATCATATACTTCCATGCTCGTAAGCTTTCAATGCCTTCCAGCTTGTCCTCAAGCTTAGTGCTTGGGGCCATCTTATCTAGGAGGTCACTAAAAATTGAAATTTCTCAAAATGAAAAGCTGGCCTTACTAGGAGATGCACTTAACTGAGGCGAGTTGGTTGGTCCACTTGATTTTTGGAGATCCCAAATCTTCACCCTTCAAAACTTGTTTGCGAATTTTCAGTTTATGAAGATTTCTGGTTCTAGTTTTCTGCAGTTTTTTGGTTCATGTCCAAACTAGGGTTTGGATTTTCCCGAAGATTCACCCACTCAAAAACTTTGATCTAGGGCTATAGATGCGTTGTAAGGAGGTGCAACTTTCTATTCAAGCAGATCTTCAAAATCCCTAATTTCTTGTCGTAGGGAGAGGAAAGAGAGTTTCACCTTGTGAAAGTTGTTCTATTCATGCTAGCTCCGATACCATGTTAATATTTCATATGCTTAGCTAGATATCATTAGTGTTTAATCCAAATTCACAACAATAGCATATGCATAGTAACTAAAAGAAACACAATCAGAAGATAAACGCCGATTTTTCTTGGGAAACCCTTAAGGGGAAGAAAACCCAACAAAACTTCCTCTATATAAGATGTATAAGATAAAACCAAAAAACAAGTAATCCTCCTCATTGTTGGTATCTCTCTCTCTCCCTCTCCAATGTGCAATACGCAAGTGTGAGTATGTGTTTAAATAAGGAACACAACTCCTCTATTTATAATCTTTTTGTCGTTTGGCATTTAACCTAACAAGTCGGCCCCACTAAACTAACTGGGTCGACTTCACCTTGGAAATGTCAAGACATTGATATATTATATTCATTAGGGTACTATTGACCTGACTTACAATGGAGGCTTTACCTCATGATTCTATGATGACCAAATACAATAGTAATATCCCGACAGAGGAATAAGACATCTCCCTTGGGGTACATCAATAAAATACATTTAGAATATTCTTTGAAGTTACAATATTTCAACATGATTAAGACTTAGTGAAGTGTAGGAACCTCATGGTTGTCACTACGAGAACACTCACAACCTCATTAGGGGTTTATTTTCATTTATTTTCCAATTGTAAAAATATATGTAATGGAATTGTTTGTTGTAGTCCGTTGGTTTATATAACACGTGTGTTATGTTTTCTCCTTGGCATGGAACCTTCTCCATCAAGGAGAGCACTCAATCGAGTTTCATGGGTGGGTTGATTTTCTCTATCTTCCCATGTAGCTCTATTACCTCCTTGATTGCAAGACAAAGTACTCAATAGTTTCGTCTACTATGAGCCAACTAATTATGTAACTCCATCTTTAAGGATTTTGTGCTCATTGAGGTTTGGTCATAATATGTTCAAACAACTTCTGAGACACATCAACCTGTCGATTACTTGTTTTAAATTGTAAATATCTAATAATCAAGAACTGTCCTCTCATGATTGAACTAGATCCTTCACAACAATGAGATCCCCAAGCTGCGCCTCAAACCTTACAAGATCATTATGTTACTCGATCCCCTCTAATGATGTAAGATACTAAGGTTGCTCAAACCCATTAGCCTTGTAAACTCCTCAAGTTGATGAAGTCCCTCAAGGCAATGCAAAGGTTAACAAAGCCTTAGTTCAAGTGGTTAGAAATGGTTCCCTGGCTAATAAGTATGTTTCTCAAGCTTCTTGGCCTACATTTCCTATGTTGTCAGCCAATCAAATTTCATCAACTAGTTACCACCAAGCTAATGATATTGCTTATTCCTTAAAAAGGATTTTCTCCTCATGGTGTGATTATGTGAAATAACTCTCCACTGCCTCTATGGAATTATCAATATCCCTCAAATCTCAGGGACCCGTGTTTGGAGGTCAAAGTCTACACCATGCATGACTATCATTTCCATCTCCTCATTCACCCATGGACACCAAACTTGTTTAGACCCCTGGAGGGACCATTGTAAGGTTTAGAGGATGTTCATGTTAATTCCACCACTAGCCAATCTCATTGAAAATATGGTTGTGGAATACAAAAGGGATATATGACACCTCTTGCAAAATATTATTAAAAGGATGAGGAATTGGTTTCATGATTTGGGTATTTGTTGTCCCTACATGTGGCTGAGACTATATGTTCAACTATTTTCAAATAATTTGACAATGATAATCACCAAATATCATGTTTTACAATGTCACTAGGGAAAATAATTTGTTTGAATATTTTTACTATGCTTTATTTCAAAGTATAATGGAGAAGGACACCATATGTGACATTTTTTTATCCTTGAACCAATTACTGAAAAATACAAAATAAAAATAATATTCGTAAAGTTTAGAGTTTATAGAAATATGTATCTCACTCAATCTCACGTAAACCTTCTCTCAATATTTTAGTTTCCCAAAGCAACAAATAATATTTAGCTCTAGACAAATGTGTTTTGATGGATCGAGCAACCACGTCCTTTACATTGGGTATCCAACAAATAATGGATGCCAATCCATTCCTCACCAAGTGGTAGACATGTTGAGCATCACTTGACCTACAACAGAAATAGGTTTTCAAGTACAAGAATTTTAGTTTCTCTAAACACAAAGTAATATTTGGCACCACATAAATGTTTTTGGGTGGATCGAGCAACCTCAATGGCGAGAATAAAAAAGACACGGCTTCTGCCCACAGTTATGAACTGCTCCGATTAACGAGGAAAAGTGATAAAACGGTGGGATCGGCCAAGGTAGGGGCTATGCATTAGAACATTCGTCGTTTAGCTTCCGCAACAGCGGCTCTGTAGAGAACATCGGGTCCGATACACTGTACAAAAGACCTCCGACAACGACAAGAAAAACGCTGACAGTAAAATAAAATGATAGAGAAAAACACGCATCGGCAAACAACAGACTTTACATTGGGTCATTCATTATAAAGCTTCCGCAAGGGCGGCTGCGTAGGTGACTACGGCCCCGACTCATAATTCAAAAACCTTCCAACAGCGACCAGTGGAAATCACCCGTAAGTCAAAACCAAGTTAAACATAGCAGTGTCAGCGGAAAAAAAATATTCATTCGGAAATCATCCTCAAAAGATCAAACTCGCAGCAGAGTCAAACAATCTCAATAAATCTAAGCAAGACAAAAATTAAAGGAGGGTCCAATTTGAATCTGTATATCCATAAAATATGTAGTCATGATCTCTATCATAGTATAGTCCAAAGTCTATTGTACCTTTTTAGGTACCTCATCACATGCTTTGCAGCTATCAAGTGAACCCGTCTAGGTTTAAATAGATACTGACTTAAGGTGTTCACAGCAAAGCATACATATGGCCTTGTATTCTTCAAATACATCAACAACCAAATAATCTGCCTGTACTGAGCTATGTTTCCAGGGTACCTGTACCTGGGGGTAGGGTACATGTACATGTACCGAGTTCACGTATAGGGTACTTGGGTACTCGTAGGGTACGTCTCATGCCATACCCTGCCGTACCCCATACTGGGCCCACGTACCCGAGACTCTGTTATAAAAAAGGGGTACTTATAGGTGAAATGGTACGTCTTACCCTGTGTTTGGGTACTCTAGGGGTACGACCGACTCAATAAAATGCAATTCATTGGGGAAAATGTAATGACCCCCCACCAAATCTGAACTAATTTTTTACTAACTATGTATGCAGTCTGATTCAGGGCTTATGTCAAACACTTTGCAACATTGTTCAAATTCCACTGAATATTGTCCAAATCTAGTAGATTGATTTTACATTGATTTACAATGAATGTTTTTATGGTTTTGTGTTTAGCACTCAAGGAACATAATTTGACTACCAAATGTGCACATAAAAAATATACATATGTATTTAATATTGAGAAATACGCTCACATCAACACAGGAATATATTTGGAAATTTTCAATTTTCTATTGCCTGTAACAACAGTACAAATAGGTGTCTAAAATAAGATTTCAAGTTTACTTTCATGTCTGAGTTTGATTCTCTGTTACAACTTCCTAATACAATGATATATCAAATTTTATGTAACTTCCAGTCTTCTAATTGATATCTTCTAAGTCTATGATTTCTCAAATTTTATGTTTCAAATTTTCAAGCTGAATGTTCACTCTCCAAATAATCAGCGAATTTATAATTATCAATCATGATTCAAAATTTATGAAGAAATCTATATGCATGTATGACATGACTATGACATGTGTGTGTGTGTGTGTGTGTGTGTGTACCTGTACCCAAGTTTCCTGGAAACCTAGGTACCGAATCATATCCACTAACTCTGATGATTCATCAGATAACAGCTTCAGGTTGGTATCCATGTGTGTGGCCATGAATAATCAGCGAATTTATAATTATCAATCATGATTCAAAATTTATGAAGAAATCTATATGCATGTATGACATGACTATGACATGTGTGTGTGTGTGTGTGTGTGTGTACCTGTACCCAAGTTTCCTGGAAACCTAGGTACCGAATCATATCCACTAACTCTGATGATTCATCAGATAACAGCTTCAGGTTGGTATCCATGTGTGTGGCCATGAATAATCAGCGAATTTATAATTATCAATCATGATTCAAAATTTATGAAGAAATCTATATGCATGTATGACATGACTATGACATGTGTGTGTGTGTGTGTGTGTGTGTACCTGTACCCAAGTTTCCTGGAAACCTAGGTACCGAATCATATCCACTAACTCTGATGATTCATCAGATAACAGCTTCAGGTTGGTATCCATGTGTGTGGCCATGAATAATCAGCGAATTTATAATTATCAATCATGATTCAAAATTTATGAAGAAATCTATATGCATGTATGACATGACTATGACATGTGTGTGTGTGTGTGTGTGTGTGTACCTGTACCCAAGTTTCTTGGCAACCTAGGTACCGAATCATATCCACTAACTCTGATGATTCATCAGATAACAGCTTCAGGTTGGTATCCATGTGTGTGGCCATGGCTTTACAATCTAACATATCAAATATTTTCAAGGTTTCCGCTACATACTTTTCGTGATTCAAAAATATTCCTTCTGGGCTCTCCCACACTTCCAACCCGAGAAAATAGTGCATCAATCCAAGATCTTTCATCTCGAATTCTTCGGTTAGCTTCTTCTTGCAATCTGTAGTTTGTTTCTCATTTCATGTCAGAAACAGATCATCCACATATAGCAATAGTATGATAGGTTCATCATCCATAACCTTCATGTAAAGGTTAGGATTAGCTTTACTTTTGGTAAATCCCAAGCTTTTCAAGAAGTTATTTATTCTTCCATACCAAGCTCTAGGAGCTTGCTTCAGTCCATACAGAACCTTTTTCAACTTACATACATGAGTCCCACTGTCTTCGACTTTAAATCCTTGTGGTTGTTCGATCGATGTATACTTCTTGCTCAATCACACCATTCAAGAAGGTTGCCTTAACATCCATCTGGTGTAGATCCCACTTCATCATGGAATCAAGTGCCATGATGGTTCTAATGGAAGTGTGCCTTGCTACTGGAGAAAATGTCTCTTCATAATCAATTCCCTCTTTCTGAGAAAATCCTCTAGCCACAATTTGCCTTTTATTTTTCAATACTTCCATCAGCAGCATGCTTTATCTTATAGATCCACTTCGAAGATACCACACTCTTGTTTTCTGGTTTGGGTACTATATCCTAAACATCATTCTTCATTATTGACTCGTATTCTTCAGTAATTACTTCCACCCATTCTTTCTTCTGTGTAGATTCCTCATAGCTAGTGGGTTGTTGATCTACAATATCACACATTAAATATACATAACTGGAGAATGGATTTGATCTCTTACTTGTTCTTGTGGAGCATCTTAGATCTCCATACTTATATGCTTATTGTATGATTTCTCTTTCCCAAGCAGGTTTTCTCTTTCAAGATATTACCATAGTAGGGGGTTCTTGAGGTTCTAGCATATCATGATCTTCTGATGCTACTATTTCAGGAGAGGGTTCAACTTCTACCTTTCTGGGAGGTACATCCTCTTCATGTACTTCTTCAAGCTGACACCTTCTGGACTTCTCAAGAGTTGTTTCTTCGTCAAATGTTACATCCCTACTAATCTATATATGATGGAATCCTGAAATGTATATCCTGAATGATTTGGAGACTTCATAGTATCCAACGAATATTCCCTTCTTTCTAGAAGGATCCAACTTGGTTATCTTCTCTTTCGGAATATGAACATATACTGGACATCCAAATATCTTGAGATGGCTCACTTCAGGTTTCTTTCCTGTATACATTCCTTTAGGAGTATTGAATCCAAGAGCACTATGAGATAATCTATTTTGCACATACATTGTTGTTTTTGCTCCTTCATCCCACAGATGAATGGGAAGGTCTTGGTCATGAATCATTGTCTTCACTGCGTCCATAATGGTTCTATTGTTTGTTTCAGCAACATCATTCTATTGGGGATTGTAGGGAGTGGTTAGTTCCCTCTTGATTCCAGCTTCTTTGCAGAATGCTTCAAATTGTTTTGAAGTATATTCTCCACCATTATTTGATCTGAGTGTCTTGATTCTTCTTTCTGAATGGTTCTCTATCAAGGCTTTGAATTCCTTGAATTTCTTGAACACTTCACTCTTTGTCTTCAATAAGTATATCCGTGTCTTTCTTGAATAGTCATCAATGAATGTAACATAATATTCATATCCACTTAAAGATGTAGAGGAAATAGGTCCACATACATCATAATGAATTAATTCCAACATACCTCTATCCTTTGTTTCACTTTTCAAAAATGGATTCTTGATGTTCTTTCCTCTTGCACATCCTTTGCAAGTACGTTCATGATCAATCTTCAAATATAGTAAACATGTTACCACCTTTCTCACATAGGGTAGTGCTTTGTAGTTGATGTGAGAAAGCCTTCTATTCCATAGTTCACTTGAGCTAGTGGTCTCATGGACAAGGGTTGTTTCTGGATGTCCCTTGAGTTTGTAAAGTCCTCCTTCTTCTTCACCAATGACCACAACATATTCAATTTCCTTTCCTTTGGTCCACATGAGTACTTGTCCATCTATAAAAGAAACTCTATATCCTTTATTATCTAGTGCTAAGATGGAAAGTAGGTTCTTTTTCAAACCTGGTACATAAAGTACTTCCTTCGTCTTCATGGAGGTTCCAAAGTCAAGCTTGTAGCTTGATTCACCAATTCCTTTGATGGGATATTGATAGTCATCTCCTAATGATACTTTCGAGGAGAGTTCTTTTCTTTAAGTCTTGAAAAAGTTTGCTTCTTCCCTATCATTTGCTTTGAAGCACCACTATCAATAAGCCATGTATCTTCTCCATGTATTACAGACCCATAGAGGGTAGAGAATAGTACATATTCTTCTACATCTTCTTCTTTTGCTTGTCTCTTTCGAGGTCTTTCTTCTTCTTTTTCTTCCTCATCTTCAACTAGATGAGCATGATGTCTTTTGTTGTTCTTCTTCTTCAATGGACACTTTCTGGAAAGGTGCCCTATATTATGACAGTTGTAACATTGATATTTGGAGTAGTCTTTCTTCTGACTATTTTCTCTTTTCCTTTGAAACTTCTTTGGAGGTTTATACTCTTTGTGACTATCCTTCTTGAAGTTTGCTTGTCTTATTATTTTGGTATGGGTGGCTAGAGATTGATCATATTATTTAAGACTTAATGAAGCGTAGGAACCTTATGCTTTTCACTACGAGAACACTCACAACCTCATTAGTGGTTTATTTTTACTTATTTTCCAATTGTAAAAATATGTGTAATGGAATTGTATGTTGTAGTCCATTGGTTTATATAATATGTTTTATGTTTTCTCCTTGGCATGGAACCTTCTCGATCAAGGAGAGAAATCAACTGAGTTTCCATGTGTGGGTTCAATTTCTCAATCTTCCCATGTCACTATATTACCTCCTTGATTGCATTACAAACTACTCAATGGTTTCGTCTACTATGAACCAACAAATTATGTAACTCCATCTTTAAGGATTTTGCACTCATTCAGGTTTGGTCATAATATGTTCAAACAAATTCTGAGACACATCAACCTGACGATTACTTGTTTTATATTGTAAATATATAATAATCAAGAACTATCGTCTTATGGTTGAACTAGATCCTTCACAACCCTGAGATCCCCGAGCGCCTCAAACCTTACAAGATCATTATATTTTTTACACTTCAATAATACCTACAACGAACCCGAGCTTGCTAACCTATCAGTTGTTGCACCACCATCTCTTCTTCCTAGACATCCAGCAGATTTCTTAAGTGTCCACGAACAAAATTGTCAAAACCACTCTCAGAGGATTCTCTATTTCCTCTGCGCCAAGAGCTTCCATGCCTGTTATAGTGCATTGAGGGGTGGTGCAAAGCCTCCTAGACATATTTATAGTCGGAGAATGAATATTATGACCGATATCTTATGAATTATGGATTCGTAGAAAAACGGGAGAGAACCAGACCACGCAACAATCTGAGAAAGGGAGCCAAAATGATGTTATTGAACTTGGTCAAGCCCAAAGAAGGATTCTTTCCAAAGCACTGGAGGGAAACACGGTCTGTACGCCAACCACAAATAAGCAATATATGGAAATTTTTCTCCCTGAAATCCATAAAATACTCCACCCTAATAGCCATAGATCCATTGCAATGAGACATGACTAGAGCTATACTCACACCCAAATTGCTTAGAGCGACGACAATGAGGAGCAATGAATCCTTAGGGTTCGAGAAATGGAAACATTTAATGTGCATGGAATTTGGCTCAAGCTTTGTCCACGTGGTGGATGGAGTGGTAGCTCCAAAATCACACCCACATGCGTCGTATGATCCAAAAGGACACCCGCATCTGGGGACCATGAATTCTCCCTTCAAAGAAGCCTTCTTTGTAGAATTGTTGGAGAGATTTGAGTTAGAACTAAAAGAATTATTAAGAGGAAGATGAGAACTTGTCTTCGTTGCTTCTTTACCTCAGCTCTACTACGAAATATTTAGTAAAAATTTCAAGCTCAGGGATAAAAATACTTGACTGAGAGCTAGAGGCATGGGAAATCCATATGCATCCTGAAGAATCTACTAGCATGCATGAAGAGCATAGTAAGCCTCATGGTCAACATGCCATTGTTTTAGCATAAGATGCTAACAGGTTCACAACTTATAGGCAAAGTGAATGAGATCCCTACCACCTTAACGGTGTCATCTATGGATCCCAACAAATTTACATGGAATTTATTGCAAAGAGCACCTTCATGAAGGAAGATGTTTCCAACTATTTAAGGTGTGTTTGATCATTCTATTAGATTGTCTATGGCTTGATCAGTTGGTGAACGCAGTAGTCAATATAGCTTTATAATGATCAATTCTTGTAAGTGATATGTTGGGTAATGTTGTGTGTAAGTCATGGGAAAATTTTGTTGTTAACGATAAGAGATAGCTTTGCTAGTGTGAAAAAAATTATGTTATCAATTCACTACAAAATAAAAACTTAAAAGTAAGTTGCATTGAGGAAACTGAAATGATTGTTGTTGTTGTGGACAATAAGATTTTATTCTCCTAAAATAATTGATTCAATATGTTAAAATTATTCTAAGATCAAATCACCAACTAGTTCTCCACTTTTAGATATGGGAAAAAAATGCAACACCAAATTCCAAGTGCACACAAACAACATAGGATCCCAAGAATGCAAATTTATCAGTTGACAAACATTAACCATACCATATAGCCTCCCTTTTTCAACAAAATTCAAAACATGGTCTCTTGATCAATTAGCCTCAACCGGCCATTCCACTTAGAAGAGGGTCGTGCTACAAGTCCCTTGATGGGTAAGGGGGGGCCTCTTCATCTTTCAATGTCTCTATGTACATCAAATGTACTCTTTTTACTTATTATAAAATTAAAATAGAGATCATAAGATTTAGGTGCATTTAGGTCGTATTTTTTAACACGGGCAATCATTTGGATTGGATGAAAGCAACAACATTGATTATATCTCTATGCTTAATTATGCTCATAACTTTGGCTTGTGTAAATGGCTCCATTCTCTACAATGGAGATGAGTGTGTCCTATATGATGAAAATGATCATGAAAGTCGATGGTTTATATCAATACAAGGAGGAAAATTGAAGAGAGTCAAAAAGTGCAACAAATTGATTATATTGTTCTTGCAGCTGATAATGTTCCTTGCATCATAACCAACCAGACATACTACTATTGCAATGCTTCTAACTCTGGTGTTAATCCCCATGGATGGGAATGCACTGCAATCACACATTGTGAGAGATGTGGATTAATGCATGCACACAAATCATGACATCTCATATTGTGATATTCATTGATACACAAGTCCTTCTAACAAACTTGCTTGTATTCTCACTGTCACACAGAGATATCCATTTCTTAGGTAAATAGAAATTTGGGTTGCAGATCATGACTATAAAGCTTATTATGGTTGTATTTTTTTATATGATTTATGTTAGGTTTTGTTGAATCATTGGAACTGCTTGTAATAGTCAAGTTTCCTCATGAGAATGCTTGATACAACTGCTAGCATTTGATTTATTTGGTGTTTATGATTTATTTATTTTTATCTGACTATATCATATTGCTTGTGGAATGGATTTTTATTGTTTATGAATGTTGTTGCAGCGATTGATTTATTTGGTGTTTATGATTTTTTTGGACTATATCATATATTGCTTATGGAATGGATTTTTATTGGTTCTAAATGATGTTGCTGCAATTGATTTATTTGGTGTGCCATATTGTTGATGGAATGGATTTTGACATATTTATTTATTTGGACTGTATCATATTGCTGATGGAATGGATTTTGAATGCTTCTTAATGATGTTGCTTACTCTGTTTCTATGTAGAAATAAGTCTATTATGCAAGCTATAGTACTGGTAATAAAACTAAGCTATTGGAATGATAGAAAAACTTAATAATGTTTGATACTTTTAAAAAGACCCGGCTAATCTTTTAGTTAAAGATCCATATTTATCTAATAAGTTTTGAGTTTTTGTGATATACATGTAGTGAAGTTTCTTCATATAATTATTAGTACAACGTGTAGGGATGGATTTGGTTAGATGTGTGATATTGATGATGGAATGTGAGAGCCTCACTCTGCTTGACTGCCAGGCCATCATCAGAATGTTTGATTGTAATGGCGATGGGCTCGTCAGTTTCGAGGAGTTCATGGCGATGATGAATGCATTCGATGCTTCATCAAAGGGTAATATAAATTTAGCATGAACTATGTGTTTTATCATAAGATTTATATTCATAGAAACTATTATGTGGTGAAGATTGACATTGTTATATAGAAAACCAATATTGAAGTGCAATATGATTTATCTACACTGTTGTCCAAGCTAGGTCACCTTATGCGTTCCCTCGATGAGAACCTGATGGACAAAGAGCTTATGGACATTGCTTCATAGGTTGATTTTGATGGAGACGACTACATCGATCTAGCAGACTTCATTATTATCAACAGTGAGACCGTTGACAACTCCCGTAGACTTAGAGTATCGATAGACGCTTTCAAAATGTTTGACAATGATGGCGACGGATCCGTCTCTCCCCATCACCACCAGACGCGAGATCGGCGGACAAGATATGTTATTTTGGGCAGCGAAAGCTTAAATGCGATAGACAAGATAAGTTAATTTGGGCAGCAAAAGCATAAATGCGGTGGACAGGGGGTGGATCCTCGTAGGAAGTCCACAGACGATGAAAGCCGGAGGAGGCCATCCCCTAAATAACACCTTCAGTGTAATAATGTTATATGACGTTAAATGAATTGGGTAGAATGGAAAGTTTCCAGAAATTAGCAGAGGTTTGTTTTTCATTTCATACAACGAATACCATTGATAAGGTGCCTATATGTTGATGCTCGGAGCTTCCATAAGAGAGGGAAATAAGTTTACATACTTCTCGATTCTGGCGAATGATATTGGCGCTTTATGTTTGTTATGAATTTTTTCTAGACGAAAAATAGCTGTTATTTGATACTCATAATAAATCAAGGTTAATAGGTTACATCAAAAAGTACAATCAGTCAATGCTTAGTCAAAAGACCAATATCTGAGTCAAGAAGACCGGACATACAGGGACATAAATATCCACTCACCACAACATAAATATAAAAGTCTGACTATCCAAAACAAAGTCACTAGAGAAGATACAAAGAACCTAGATATAAAATTCGAGGAAGGGCTCTGGGAGGTGTCTTTTATCATTCACACAGAGATGAAGTTCAACAAGCTGAAAATATCAAAACTAATACAGTACCATACTCAAGAGGAAAGAGTAGGTCAAATAGAGAAAAGCTCTTCTAAAATAGTTGTATAGTAGCTTCCCTAATGACTATAACTTCACAAAATTATGTAAAGGATAGTAGGCCTGAGGCCATAATGAGCCCTTCCTTGGATAAGATGTATGCATTATCATTATATTCCCTATAGACATGTTTATAATCAACTTATGAAAAGGAGGCGGAAATCTTTTTGATGTTGTTACACCAAGCCTCCAAGTCCAGTATAGTGAGAGAAGATATATCTTTTGCCCAAATTATAACCACAGAAGAGTCTCCAAATATATGAATACCAGGAAGCCCAATTTCTTTGGAGAAGAACAAAAAGGCCCATAGGGCCAAAATCTCTGCTCGAGTACTAATACTTTTACCACAACCCATTTTGATATGGAAATGATGAGATTGACTAATTCATAAAAGGATACCAACTCCTTCAATAGAGTCAACAACAGCCCCATCAAAAAAACCAAAGGGGTAGGAGATGATAGGTGGGCTGCCAAAGTTTCTAACTTTTTTACGCTTCACATGAGGCACCTTGTAGACCGAAACATTTTGCATGATGATGTGGCTAAGACGGACAAAATCTGGTAATTTCCCTTCAAAAAAGTAGCAGTTCCTGGTCTTCCATAAGTTCCAAATGAAAAAAAAGGAAGGTAGGGTAAGTCATCCTTTCCTCCAAGCCAATTTACAATATTTTCCAATACTGAAGTATCAGTCCAGATCAGAGAGAAATCATAGAATCCACAGAGGCTGACGATTGTATCATGAACAAATATACACTCCACAAAGAGGTGTTTTACCGATTCAACGTTGCATTTACAGAGGTTGCATCTATTGGGACCATTCCAACCCTTCTTAACCAAATTGTCTCAGGTATTTATTTTATCTTTAATGACCAGCCAAATGAAGCATTTAATTTTTTGAGGAATGTTAAAGTGCCACAGCTGAGAGTGGATAATGTGTTGAGCCAGAGACAAATTAGATAATATAATGATACCATAAGCTTTCCTTGTTGTAACCATGTCATTTTTAGTGTTATGCATCCACAGAAGGGAATCCTCGGTATTTCTGATCTTGATGCCTCCATCAGTAAGGCCTTTAACAATGTTGTCCAGTGTTCATACCAAATACCCCCTAAATTGAAATAAGTTGCAGAATACCAATAATCAGGACTATGGGTATCAAGTTCAAGGTTTTGTGCCTGGGCTAAGTAAGTGATCCCATAGTATGAAAGATAATCCCTAAAACCTTCAGGGAGAATATAGAAGGCATTGAGGCCAGCAATGGGATCAACTCCCAATCTAATATTCATCCCATTACCAACTTTCCAACCAAGTTTACAGGTAATCCAAAACAGACCTATGATAAACCCATTCCACAAATGTGAAGTTCCTGCAAGCGAAAAGGATTGAGATCATATCCAGACATCAACAGGTCTATCCTTAAGATATTTGTAAGCTACAATCTGTCTCCAAATACCATTCCCCATCAAAATCTTCCACATACTTTTAAGTCTGAGAGAGGTCCCAAACCAGTCGAGGTGTTTGATGCTCCAATCTCTGAATTCATTAGGTACAGCAATAGATTTCCACTCAACCAGGTGTGATCTTCGTTTTCGATATGAGATTCCCCAAAGAAAAGGAAAAATAGACCATCTGAAGGAATTCAGAATAGACACGGGAATGCGAGCCAAAGCAAACCAATAAACAACCAAACCTGTGAGCATTGATCTGATAAGGACGACTCTGCCACCTAGAGAAATGAGTCTATAAGTCCAATTATTGATCCTTTTCTCAAACATAGAGATCAACCAATTCCAATCATTTGTCCAATACCCCAGAGGTTTTAGGTGGTATCCCAGATATTTAAAGCCTAAAGAAATGGGTTCCATTTTATATTGAAGAAAAGCATAAACGAGTCTTCTAGTGTCCTCATCAACCTCATTATATAAGAAGGAAGACTTTTCATTGCTTACAGTCATACTTGTGGCAGAACAAAATAAGTCTAGAGCTTCTTTATATGCCCTCCATTCCTCCACATTACCAAGACCAAATAAAATTGCATCATCTACAAAGAAAAGATGAGCGATGACCTGTTCGTAAGATATCTGAATCCCCTTAATATGGCCCTTACACTGAGCATCACTAATTATAAGACTGAGACTCTCAATGATCAATATGAACAACAATGGGGATAATGGACAACCTTGGCAAATCCCTCTAAAAGCGGGAAAGAAATTAGAAGGTGTCCCATTTACTAAAACAACAAAACAAGAAGAGGATACACACCCCATGATCCAATTAACACCCTCCAAAGGTAGACCTATCTACTAGAGTACAAGTCTCAGGAATGTCCAATTCACCCAATCAAAAGCTTTAACTAAATCAAGTTTCAGCACCATGACCTTCAAACTTTTAGTTTTTATAGTATTGAGGACCTCTTGTGTAATACCAACAAGCTCTGAGATTTGTCTATCTTTGAGGAAACCAATCTGTTGAGCAGAAATAGCCCTGTCAAGGAGAGGTTTTAAACGCAGGGCAACAATTTTAGATATGATCTTGTATACCATAGTAAACAGAGAGATGGGTCAAAAGTCAGCAAAGGAGAGAGGATTTTCACATGTAGGAATCAATGTAAGAAAGGTACAATTATTAGCTCTAGTAAATTTGCCTTCAATCCTAACTTGTTCAGTAGCACAGTGCAGATCTTCTCCCACTAAGTCAAAGAAAGCTAGGAAGAATTCAACCGGCCATCCATCGAGACCCGAGCTTTTATCTTTTTTAAACCCCTTTAGAACAGCTTCAACTTCAGAAAGTGTAATAGCCTTGAGTAAATCTTCTTTTTCCATCTCTTGTACATAAGAAGGGAAGAGTTTAATCACCTTTAGCAGGTCTAAAATATGAGTTATTTCTCGAATCATGACTTGGCTGATGTACAATGAATTTAGTTTCCCCCGTTATAAGTTCACGGGAACGCTTCCAGAACCCTGACTCTAAGGTGCAGATTGCACAGCTCTAATGAGACATCCATAGGACTCTCCCAACAATTGCTAGTCTTTAGCCTTTCCTCAAACTCAAAAATACAAGATTTTCTTAATTGTTGTAATTTACATTTCTATATTCCAATTTATGATTGTTGCAAGCAATGTCATGATTGGACCCAATTTTTCTAGTAAACACAATGCATTTGAATATTCTACATTTGCTCCATCTTACAATATGCAACAAACTCTAAAATATTTTATAGAGTTTGTAACCAACACATGTGTTCATACTTTCCTAGTTACAGTTTAAATTAAAAATTCTCCCCATATCGATATTGAATTCCTTGCAAGTTAGCATGGATTTTCTTGTGTGTCATAAACTGAGTCTGTTGCTTTTGATCTTCTTTGAAAATGTCCATGCGTAAGTACACATTAAATATCATTTTCACGACACCCTTCATAACCATGCCTTGAACGTCATTCTGAGGCACAGGTACATGTTTTTTTAGAAAGCAACATTTTGAATAAGGGACAAATCAATGTTTTTTTCATGGCAATAGTTCAAATAATGCAAGCCATCTTTGAGTTTCAAGCATTTCCAATTCCAATTAAAATTTTACTTCCTAACATTGAACCTTGGTTTACAGAATTTGCGTTTGCATGTTAGATTTTACTTTCTACAATCTAGCCTCATGGTCTCCTTTGGAAATCACTTTTTAGATTCTCTTAGTTCAGTCTTTGAACCTTGCTCTTCCACATACAATATAGCAATTTTATCCAATTTCATTCTTTGCTTGTCGTTAACTATTCCACATAATCAAAGTTACTTTTTACAAGTTTGCAAATACATTTGTTATTGCAATTGTGGTCATTGCTTTTACTCTAATCTGCATAGAATGTGTAGGAACATGAACGTACAAAGGCTATTGCACCACCAACTACTTTAACATCAAATGTTCTCTTGGTCATGGATGTCGTTCTCGTTCCCCAAATAATGAGTAATTATGTTTTGTACACCAATGCAGAAAACAAAAACAGACAAAAAAATGGATTTTTGCAAAAGCAAAGTACAAATCGTGTTCTTCCGTTGTTAAAAAATATTCTAGGAACTCACAGTTTGCATCAAAAATTTGTCATTCAGTTTCGCTTGTTGTTCCATCTATAGTTTTTTTGGTTTTTTCCTTGTCTTCCTAAGAGAGAAAACAAACACAGACAGCTCTAAGAGTCTAAACATTATGTATTGTTTAAGTAGTTGCTGGTTGCATGTACTTAATGGATTACATGGCAATTTTGAAACTTTAGCACTAATATTTCCATAACATAAATCTCTATTGTTGATCAAATGGCTCATGCTTTTGCTATTGTCTCAATTGTGTGTAGAAAATGTGAATTCTAAGATAATTACATATACATAGCGAAAAATAAAATTAGATTTCAACGTCAAGGAAAACTTCATTTTCTTTACTTTCGAATGCTTATTGCATATTAAATATCAGCTCAATCTTCTCAACATCTAAGAGCAAAAATAACTAATCATTTCAAAGATGGAATTGATTGAGGCTTGTTTAAACAGTATGAGGGTTGGAACTTCCTGTTTTTATCATCTCTATTTCTCCATTGTTGCCTTTACATAAGTTGCTTGTTCAATATCATTGTATTTCTCGACTTTAATGTGTTGCTAATGGGTATTTATGTTGATTTTGTTAATGTTAGAGTAAGCCTATAAACATTTTCGTCACATTAAATTATATCTACCATAAACAATTTCTTCATGAATCAAAATTAAAGTTATAATTGTACATCACTCTAAATCACACCACAAGTTATTTCCCATACAGAAAAACATTGTCCTTCAATTTCAAATAAGATTGTTTATAAATTTTAATAATAAAAAGACAAATAAACTTCATATAAATTATACTATTAATTCTTTATATGTAACTTTCACTTTTTATCACATGACATAGGTCTATGAAGAGTTAGGACATTCTCAAAAACAATAATCTTCAAAATTCAATTAAATAAGTTTTGAAATATTTTACAATCTCTTTGTTTTAAAGAAAGAAAACATAATTTCATATTCATATTAATGTTTTTGCATAATGCTTTTAGAATCAGATCTTATGTATCTTTTCAGCAATTATCACACTAAACCTAGAGCATGTACATTGCCACTCTTTATTCTGGTTAGGAATTCTGATTGTCAAATATATTTAATTATTAGAGTTAAAAGAAATTATCTACTTTAATTTAGAAGATTAAAAATATATATTTATTATATCTAAAATAAATAACAATCAACTTTGTTAAATAAAATCAAACTTCAATAAATTTTAAAATGAAAAAGAGAATTTAACCATTTTTAAAAAGAAGAGTGAAATAATTTGTTTTATTTATAATACTAAAAGAATTAAATATAAAACTTGTCTTTATTAAAAAAATTTAAAACTTTTTAAGATATATATATATATAGAAAACCAAATGATTCTCCTCTTTTTTTTTAAGTCTTACAAATCAAAATATGTCATACAACTTAAAAATCATTATCATTATTAATATAAATATTAAATATTTTTAAAAATATCATCAAAATAAGGTGTTCATTAAGGTGTTCCATAAACAGAATCTATTTCTTTTATAGAAATAGGTTTTGAATAACATATGGGATGCCCTTTAAACGGAATGGTCGCCGATTCAAATACCATGGATACCAAAAATCCAACGATGTTAAGGGTTGGTGTCCGATCCTCGGTTGATTTTGACCTTTCGTGGTAACTTAACCAATGGCAAACTTCCTAGTCAAGAGTTTTTCCCATTAACCAACCAAAAAAAATTGAATAACAAAAACTCATCATGACCTAATTCTATCCATAATGGTTTACAAGTCAAAATCTATCTATGGAGACAGCTCCGAGTTCTTGGTTCGGATAACTTAAACAATAACAAACCTGCTAGCCCATTAACCAAAAAAAAGATTTTGAATACCTAATTCCATCATAATGGTCTACTAATCAAAATCTATCTATCTGCACAACTCCCATTTCAAATAAAAAAACTTAGAAATCCATCTATCTATCTATATATGTACTCATCATGCTGCTTCTTGTGGGATGTTGATTTCACGGGTATTCAGTTATTTGGTGTCGCAGCGTCTCTGCTTGATGTAGAAGTTGATTAAGAGCAATAGGAGTGCAACGTTGAATAGGGCATCGAAGAGCCACGCACCCATGCCATTGCACCCTTCCTTGTTGATGAAGTGTAGCCCAAGAACAACAACGTAGGCGACCAACGTGAAAGCCAATTGTACCATCTGGCAATGGGCAGGGAAGACCGGCAAGGACCAGCGCCAACCGACGCTTCTGCAGAAATAATACGAGTAAACCACGACATTGAGGAGCGTGGTGGTGAGGACGCCCACGATCTGCGCCGACTGAGAGAACTCCAGCCAGGCGAAGCACACGCAGACGACAACGATGCGGCGGAATACGTGCAGAAAAGTGATGGGCTTCTTGCGGAGAATTTTTATGACCGTGTCGAAGAACTGTTGGAAATTTGTGAGATACAGGATGTATGACCAGAAGAAGACTCTGCCTGAAGAGCGCGTGCCCAAAGGAAAACAGATCAGCCACTCAATGGTGCTCTTAGACAGCCTCCGCCAAATCCATCTCATCTCTGAAATCTTGACCGCCGTGGCTTCCCAGCAGCCCACGAAGATGGCCACCGAAGCCACGACCACGCAGAGGTTATGAATGGCAGGTATCGGGCCCAGAGGCACCGGCCTCTTTCTGGGGATGAGAAAAATCTTTAGAAGCAAAATGAGTAACAGATAGGAGGCAATGGCCACGATGGGAAAGAGCCATGTGGAGCCCCAGGCGTTATGATCCCATCTGAAGTGCGTTACCATGGGCTGTTCTGCTAACAAGTACCTGATGTTGCCCTTTACATCCGAACTCCATGGCGGAGGGCTACGATCCCTCGCCCACCGAAACTGAGGCACAGACTGCATGGCTTTTTATTTCTGTTGAGTTTCCAAGAAACCAGCGGGTTTAAACTACGTGTTGTCACTGTCACACCTTGGTGTATAGGCTATTCTGGTTGTAGCTAATTTGTACTATATTTAATTTAATATATACGTTTTATAAAGTTATTTAAATTAAAAATAAATTAATTAAAATCAAAATTAGTTGATGCTTTTGAAAGATTACAGTTATACCTACTAGAACTAATGACTACAAAATGTCTGGTATATGTTTCCATGCTTTTGAAAGAACGTGGAAACAAAACTACAACCAGATTTGTTCGTCTTGAAACAATGACGAACCACCTCTTATTCTCATCCTGAAGAACACTATATTATCTATCAACCATCGCAATAACGCAAAGGGAGTTACTAAGTTATGAAACGAACCACCTCTTATTCTCATCCTGAAGAACACTATATTATCTATCAACCATCGCAATAACGCAAAGGGAGTTACTAAGTTATGAAAAGCTACCAGTCGAAGACATCTCTATATTACAAATGCCCCAACATTATTGAGCTAAGACGCTAAACTTTCCTCGTCTCTCAAACTAATATTTCATCACAAAGGCGTGAGTTTTATCTCTGGTGGCGAAACAAAACAGGTATCGAGGAATTGATCCATGGTGGTGTACTTATAATCTGGATAAAGAGCAGAAGCCTCCAACTCTCCATATCCCAACTCGAAGTTGGTTTGATCTCCTTTAACGAAAATGTTGTGCAGAATTGAAATGCGAACATTTTCCGGATGAGGCAGACCTGCAACAAATACATTACAATTTCCATTATAACCTAATTATAATTTGTACTTCAACTTTCATAAGAAAAATCTCAAGGATTTTGTCCTCTTACTCTGAGAGAGCACAACCATCTCGGCCTCTGGCACAAAAACTCTCTGAAAAGTTCTTCCAGTTTTCTTTTCCCACAGTGAGACGAGCTCACTCTGGCTGGTTATGTTGTCTACTGGTTTGCAAATCACGAGCTTGTTCACTGTTCTTGGATCGCTTGCTACCATGATAGTGAAAGCGGCAATGTCATCTTCTAAATTCATAACAGCTGCGCCATAAAAAAACAACGCTGTTTTAACTTGTCTGTTACCCTCTGCCGAGCGGGAGTGCCTACGTTTGAAAAAGGAATTGGTTGGTAGAAAATTAATTCTGGACATCGTGGGCGGCCGGCAAGCGAGGGGACGGCGGTGGCAGGACGGAGGCGAACAGGGCTGCCGGTAGCCGGATTGTTTTGAAAAAAAAATCCGTCACTAAACGATGTAGAGACCCACGCCAGGTGGCTTATCCAGCATGAACGTACATGCTGGATAAGCTCTGAGAAGTTAAAATATTTCCTTCTTTTCTTAACCTCTGAGACGTTAAAATATCTCCTTCTTTTCTTTCTTTTGGATAGAAATCGTAATCAAAGGTAGCAATACTGGAAGGTTATGAGTTGAATAATAAAAAATACTCTTTGTATGTTAATATGATTCTTCAATTGTATAGTTGGTTTTTTTAGACTAACACACTCACATAGTTTGTGGTTGGATCATGTCAGTAGGGATCAAATGGGTGAGGGAAGTTTGTGGTTGGATCATGTGGGTAGAGATCAAATGGGTGAGAGATAATTATGAAATGGAAGATAATTTGGAAATGCCTAACTATATGTTATGGCCGTATTTTTCATGTTATCCATTTATAAAGTATTAGTTATTTTTTATATTCTTTATTTTTATATAACATTACTTTTAGTTATTTGCCATGAAGTGTTTGTTATCCATTCATCAGGGATTGTTACTAGTTATCCATTCATCCCCCAGCTATCAATTATTTTTTATTTTTTATATTCCTTTATATTCATCCCCTAGCTATCAAGTACCCGATGTTGCCCTTTACATCCGAAGTCCATTACGGAGGGCTACGATCCCTCGCCCACTGAAACTGAGGCACAGACTGCATGACTTTTTATTTCTGTTGAGTTTCCAAGAAACTAGCCGTGTCGGTTTCAACTACGTGTTTCCACCAAATAGCTTTCTTTTTTTCAACATAAGGTGGTTACTCTCACACCTCGATGTCTTATAGGCTATTCTTAGCCTTGCGGGCGTTAAAATATTTCATTCATTCCTTTCTCTTGGACCTTGCTTTCTTTTGGATAGAAATAGTATTCATAGGTAGCAATACTCAAAGGTTATGAGTTGAATAATTAAAAATACTCTTTGTATGTTAATATGATTCTTCAATTGTATAGTCGGTTTTTTTGAAGACTAGCAAACTCACATAGTTTGTACTTGGATCATGTCGATCAGGATCAAATGGGTGAGAGATAGTTATGAAATCCAATTTGGAAATGCCTAACTATATTTTGTCGCCGACATTCGTCATATTATCCATTTATCAAGTACTAGTTATTTTTTATATTCTTTTTTTTTTCTCACATTTTTTTTAGTTATTTGCCATGAACTGTTTGTTATCCATTCATCCTATGAGGTATCCATGCTCATCCGCTAGCTATCAATTTTTTTTATATTCCTTTTTTTTTATAATTGTTTATTTCGAATTTTTAACAACAACCATGAAATCAATCTTGACAATACACTTGTCTCATCCTCGTGCATAGATGAAAAAGCATAGACCCTAGTCCACCCCAAATCTCAAATAAAAATGTCTATCAATGTAATAATTATTTATTATTTAAATAGGACTATTAAATCATAATAAAAAATGTTGAATAAGGACTTATGTTTTAGAATAAAAGGCCAAGGAGTTGGTTTGTCACAACTTCTCTTATATCTTAGGGTCATGTATATCTTTATGACGTTATGCATAAGGTCTAAAACCACAACATACACAAGGTCTTGCCTTTTTGTGTGGTATGTGAGTGTTGGTTTGTCACAACTTCTATATATTTTAGGGTCATGGATATCTTTATGACGTTATGCATAAGGTCTTAAACCACAACATATAGAAGGTTTTTCCTTTTTGTGTGGTATGTGAGTATCATTTTAAGGTTTGGTGCGGGAAGGATGGTTTTTGAGCTTGAATTCGTAGTTTGGAGAAGAAAATTGATGACTTAAACCTAATAAGTTGAATTTATTGTTCGTGGTCTTTATAGCCTTAAAAGTTGATTTTATTGCTCGTGGTCCTTATAGCCTTAAAACTTGCTTTATGACTACTAGAACCCCATACCTGTAACACCCCGGTTTTGAACTCGTTTGCATTAAAAATGTATATGATGTTTATATTGTATTTAATCGTGGTGTGGAGCTAAAGGCAAAAGCCCCACCATTGATTTATCGTTTTAGGTTCGGTGATTAAAATCGATGCCGATGGTATTTTGTGCTAGCCGGCACATTATAATTTTTTGGGCATCATGTAAATATGCAATTTAATGAAAAAAACCCACAACTAGCTATGTCAATGCAACAAATAATGAGATGGGGCATGATTTCCTAAGGATGGGGGGGTGGAATATTTAACCTCTGAGCCAATGGGGAAAATACAAGTGTCAAAACGAGAACCCATCAACTTTCAACCACCTTTTCTTGTCTTATTCATCAACCAATTAAATTCTCCAAAAGTTAGTTGGGAAGTTATTGCCTTGGGGATTAGGGAGTATGGGCAGCCGTCAATTCTGGAAGGGCTATCAGCCTTGACCACAGGCTTGCCCAAGGGGAAGTTTTTTTTCCCAATTTCCCTCACATGGAAGAGAGCAACCACATACCACTCACGCACAGGAGATTTTCCTCATGCACTCACGTGGCTGAGCTTCCTCACGTTTTTTGTTTGTTGTGTGTTTTCCCTCACGTGGGCAGTCGTTTTCTTCAATTTCCCCGGGCTGGGAATTCGTTTTTGGTAATGATCAGTGGGTGGGTTTCCTCCCCCACGATTTCGCTGCATTTTCCCATTGTTTCCAAGCTGGAAATCATTTTTGGAATGCCCAGCGAATGGGAGAAGAGACCCACAATTTCTTGGGTGTTGTTGAGTCTGTTTTGGCCACGTTAGGGCCAAAACGTCCCTAGGAATTGAATTGTTGTTAGGGATCTGTTTTCACCCATCTTGACAATTCGTTTTGTTGCCAAAACTACTTTCCTCAACCCAGAATTATGTATCTTGTGATGTATGCATCTGTGCTTTGGTCTGAACTAAATTGGGAGTGGAAATGAGGTCTGACCAGCTTGATAAACCTAGTGTGTGAAGGAACCTCACAAACAGATCTAGGGGGTTGGTTTTCTTCTTTGCACACCCTAAATAGCATTGGAAGGAAAGGCATAGCCTGAAGGACTTTGTAGCAGAGAAGGGGGTGCTTCCTTGTGTTGGGTGTGTAGATGTTCTAGAGGCCAGGCTAGATATGGTGCAGATGTCCATAGCTATGTGGTTGAGCTCACTAGCTTTGCATTCAACCTTTCCAGCTCCTTTGCATCTTGATAAACCTAACTGTGTTGGATTGGTTGAATTTTGTGGTATCCTCGGCTATGTGTGAGCCTACTAGTGTTCCTTATTCCTTGTGGGAATCATGCCCAGCTCGGGGGTGGCAGTGTTGCTGAGAGATCGATGAGCACATTGGCCTATGGTTTGGTGGAACGTTGCAGTGACATGTCTGGTTGCGGGATGAGCTTCGCTTCCAAGATAAGTATTATTGTGTTTAAATATTTGTATTTACATTGGATAATGAATTACAATGAACATGTGAATGAATGGAATGGCTTTGCTTCCGCTGTGTTAAATATTTATGCATCTATGCATGTTATGGCTTCAATACATTTCATTTTATGTTTATGGAGATAGTTTTCCTGGATTAGATAGAAGTATAGTCGCGTCCTCTCCACCAGGATGAGGGGTGGGGAAGTGACAATACCACACCAAAAACTTTGTAACTTTGTAGAGAAAATATGTGGCATATAAGTATGATATGAAGTTGCTATAGAGTTGGAACATCATGGATGGGTCTATACATCATAGGAAGTTTTCAACAATCATCAGCAACTGGAAGAGTCACTGGAATATCTTCAATATCTTCAGTACTGGAACATCATCTTCTACAGCACTGAGGCTTCATCTTCTGCAGCACTCGATCACTTGATCCTTTGCAGCAACACTTCGATCTTTCAATCCCTTGTAGCAGCACTTTGATCTTGTTGATCCTTTACAGTAACGCTTCGATCTTCTCGATACTTTGCAACAACACTTTGATCTTCTTGATCCTTTGCCACAACACTTCGGTCTTCTTCATCCTTTGTCACAAAACTACTTGCAGTAAACATGATCTCTTTGCAAGATGATCAATCCCTAATACTTTAGGACATAAGTCCAAGGATGATGCAATCCTCATCAGCCTACTCTGCCTTAACTAGGAGGGTCCATAGTATTGACTAGTTGGATCGTCCGTAAATGAATGCAGGACCACATCGTTTATGACTGAATTTAGATCTCATCTGCAAATCAATGCAGGACCTATCATCTGCAACTAAATGCAACACTCAATGTAGACCATTTTCACCTTGTTAAGGCTAGGACCACTCCAAGCAAGTGTTATACTACAACATCAGAATGAATCTAGGAACACTCTCCATTCAAGAGTATTGTATGCAATTGCAGATCTCGTCCGTAATTGAATGTAGGACCTGTCGTCCGTAAGGACTCATCGTAGAGTATCCTCGACTTTAAAGCTAGGACAACTCCCAAGTGAGTGTTATTCTATGGCAACTATAAATGAATGTAGGTACATTCTCCATGCGAGAATATCGTCTCCAACTATAGATCTCATATGCACCTAAATGTAGGACCTATCGTCTATAAAGACTCCTTATAGAGCATCCTTAGCTTTAAAGTTAGGACCACTCCCAAGCAAGTGTGATTCTATGACATCTACAAATGAATGTAGGTACACTCTCCATGCAAGTGTATCGTTTGCATCTGCATATCTTGTATGCACCTAAATGTAGGACCTGTCGTCCATAAGGACTCATCGTAGAGCATCATCGGCTTTAAAGCTAGGACCACTCCCAAGCGAATGCTATTCTGCGGCATCTACAAATGAATGTAGGTACACACTCCATGCGAGAGTATCGTCTGTGGGACCATCCTTAGCCAGTAAGAGCTAGGACCACTCTCAACAGTAGAGTGTTATTGTCCGCAATGCCATCCTCAAAAGAGGATACTATCATCCACAAGTGAATGTCATACCTCATCAGTGACTCTATAGGCGCACTTGGCCTCTTTTGTACTGGAGCATCACTACCATCCCATCATCAATGACAGTCTCATCATCACTCCCCCTTTCCAAGGAGGATCCATATCATTAACCTGCTCCCCCTTTTTCCGAGGAGGGTTTATATCTTTGACATGTTCCACCTTTCCGAGGAGGGTCCATATAATCATCATTCCTCCTTGCGAGGAAAGTCTATATCATCGTCATCAATGTTCCTCCTTGCGAGGATGTATATATATAGTCCATGTTCCTCCTTGCAAGGAAATTCTTTTCGGACTACACCAATATTTTCATGGAAGTATTCAAACTTTACTCGAGATAGAGACTTGGTCAGCACATCAACAACTTGCTCATCGGTACTCATATACTGGATTTTTATAGCTCCATTTTGTACCATATCCCTTATGTAAAAATATCAAATTTCTATGTGCTTTGATTTATCATGGAACATAGGATTCTCTGTCATATTTATACAACTTTGGTTGTCACATAAAATCACTATGGTACCAAACTCCATGTCAAGTAGACCTGACATCAGCTTTCGAAGCCATATCACTTCACAACTAGCACATCATGTTGCTATGTACTCTGCTCCAGTCGTGCCGAGAGAAAAACTGGACTATTTCTTGCTAAACCATGAGATCATGGAGGATCCCAAGCAATAACATCCACCTGAGGTACTCTTTCTGTCTACGGCACTTCCTTCCCAATTTGAATCCGTATATCCATAAAAGATGTATTCATGATCTATATCATAGTATAGTCCAAAGTCTATTGTACCTTTTAGGTACCTCATCACATGCTTTGCATCTATCAAGTGAACCTGTCTAGGTTTAACTAGATACTGACTCAAGGTGTTCACATCAAAGCATATATTTGGCCTTGTATTCGGCAGATACATCAACGACCCAATAATTTGTCTGTACTGAGATATGTTGCCAGGGTGCTTGTACCCAGGGGAAGGGTACATGTACATGTATCGAGTACACGTACCAGGTACTCGGGTACTCATAAAGTACGTCTCCTGTCATACCCTATTGTACCCCATACTAGGTCCACATACCCGAGACTCTGTTACAAAAAAAGTTGTACTTGTAGGAAAAATGGTATGACGTAGCCTGTGTTTCGGTGCTTTGTATCCCATGTTTGGGTACTCCAGGGGTACGACTGACTCAATAAAATGCAATTCATTGGGGAAAATGTAATGACCCCCCACCAAATCTAAACTATTTTTTTACTAACTAAGTATGGAGTTTGATTCAGGGCTAATGTCAAACACTTTCCAACACTGTTCAAATTCCACTGAATATTGTCCAAATCTAGTAGATTGCTTTTACATTGATTTACAATGAATGTTTTTATGGTTTTGTGTTTAGCACTCATGGAACATAATTTGACTACCAAATGTGAACATAAAAAATATACATATGTATTTAATATTGAGAAATACGCTCACATCAACACAGGAATATACTTGGAAATTTTCAATTTTCTATTGCCTGTAACAACAGTACAAATAGGTGTTTAAAATAAGATTTCAATTGTACTTTCATGTTTGAGTTTGATTCTCTGTTACATCTGGCTAGTACAATGATTTATCAAATTTTATGTAACTTCCAGTCTTCTAATTGATATCTACTGAATCTATGATTTATCAAATTTTATGTTTCAAATTTTCAATTTGAATGTTCACTCTTCAAATAATCAACAAATTTAAAATTATGAATCATGATTCATAATATATGAAGAAATCTATATGCATGTATGATGTGCCTATGGTATGTGTGTGTGTGTGTGTGTGTGTGTGTGTATAGTACCTCTAACGTACCCAAGTACCCTTTTTTAAGAAGTGGCGTCCATGTACCCGTACCCGTACATGTACCCATCGTCGTACCCATACCCGGAGTTTCCTGGCAACCTAGGCACCGATTCATATCCACTAACTCTGATTATTCATCAGATAAAAGCTTCAGGTTAGTATCCATGGGTGTGGCAATGGCTTTACAATCCAATATATCAAATATTTTCAAGATTTCCACTACATTCTTTCCCTGATTCAGAAAGATTCCTTATGGGCTCTACCACACTTCCAACCCGAGAAAATAGTGCATGAATCCGAGATCTTCCATCTCAGATTCTTTAGTTAGCTTCTTCTTGTAATCTATAATTTGTTTCTCATTTCATGTCAGAAACAGATCATCCACATATAGCAATAGTATGATAGGTTCATCATCCATAACCTTCATGTAAAGGTTAGGATCAACTTTACTTTTGGTAAATCCCAATCTTGTCAAGAAGTTATCTATTCTTCCATACCAAGCTCTACAAGCTTGCATCGGTCCATATAGATCATTTTTCAACTTGCATACATGAGTCCCTCTGTCTTCGACTTTAAATCCTTGTGGTTGTTCGAAGTATACTTCCTCCTCAATCACACCATTCAGGAAGGTTGTCTTTACATCCATCTGGTGTATATCCCACTTCATCATGGAAGCAAGTGCCATGATGGTTCTGATGGAAGTGTGCCTTGCTACTCGAGAAAATGTCTCTTCATAATCAGTTCCCTCTTTCTAAGAGAATTCTCTAGCCACAAAGCTTTCCTTTTATTTTTCAATACTTCCATCAGCGGCATGTTTTATCTTGTAGATCCACTTCAAATATACCACACTCTTCTTTTCTCGTTTGGGTACTATATCCCAAACATCATTCTTCATTATTGACTGGTATTCTTTCTTCATTGCTTCCACCCATTCTTTCTTCTGTGTAGCTTCCTCGTATCTGGTGGGTTGTTGATCTACAATATCACACATTAAAGATAAATAACTGGAGAATGGCTTTGATCTCTTGCTTGTTCTTGTGGAGAATCTTAAATCCCCATACTTCTCTGATTCTTATATGATTTCTCTTGCCCAAGCAGGTTTTCTCTTTCGAGATATTTCCATAGTAGGGGGTTCCTGAGGTTCTAGCATATCATGATCTTCTGATGCTACTATTTCAGGAGAGGGTTTAGCTTATACCTTAATGGGAGTTACATCCTCTTCATGTTCTTCTTCAAGCTGACACCTTCTGGACTTCTCAAGAGTTGTCTCTTCGTCAAATGTTACATCCGTACTAATCTATATATGATGGAATCTTGAAATGTATCTCCTGAAGGATTTGGAGACTTCACAGTATCCAACAAATATTCCCTTCTTTCTACAAGGATCCAACTTGGTTATCTTCTCTTTCAGAATATGAACATATAATGGACATCCTAATATCTTGATATGGCTCACTTTAGGTTTCTTTGGTGTATACATTCCTTTAGGGGTCTTCAATCCAAGACCACTGCTAGATACATACATTGTTCTTTTTGTTGCTTCATCCCACAGATGCATGGGAAGGTATTGGTCATGAATCGTTGCCTTCATTGCTTCCATAATGGTTGTATTCTTTCTTTTTGCAACACTATTCTATTGGGGGATTGTATGGAGTGGTTCGTTCCCTCTTGATTCCAACTTCTTTGCAGAATGCTTCAAATTGTTTTGAAGTATATTCTCCACCATTATTTGATCTGAGTGTCTTGATTATTCTTTCTGAATGGTTCTCTATCAAGGCTTTGAATTCCTTGAATTTCCCGAACACTTCACTCTTTTTTTTCAAGAAGTATATCCATGTCTTTCTTGAATAATAATCAATGAATGTAACATAATATTCATATCCACTTAAAGATGTGGAGGGAATAGGACCACATAAATCATAATGAACTAATTCCAACGCACCTTTAGTCTTTGTTTCACTTTTCAGAAATGGATTCTTGATGTTATTTTCTCTTACGCGTCCTTTGCAAGTACATTCATGATCAATATTCAAATCTAGAAAACATGTTACCACCTTGCTCACATAGTGTAGTGCTTTGTAGTTGATGTGAGCAAGCCTTCTATGCCATAGTTCACTTGAGCTAGTGATCTCATGGACAAGCGTTGTTTCCTTTGGTCCACATGAGTACTTGTCCATCTATAAAAGCAAATCTATATCCTTTATTGTCTAGTGTTGAGATGGAAAGTAGGTTCTTCTTCAAACCTAGTACATAAATTACTTCCTTCATCTTCATGGAGGTTCCAGAGTCAAGCTTGTAGCTTGATTCACCAATTCCTTTGACGGGATATTGATAGTCCATCTCCTAATGATACTTCCGAGGATAGTTGTTTTCTTTAAGTCTTGACAGAGTTTGTTTCTTCCCTATCATGTGCTTTGAAGCACCACTATCAATAAGCCATGTATCTTCTCCATGTATTACAGACCCATAGAGTGCAGAGAATAGTACATATTCTCCTGCATCTTTTTCTTTTGCTTGTCTCTTTTGAGGTGTTTCTTCTTCTTTTTCTTCCTCATCTTCAACTAGATGAGCATGATGTCTTTGGTTTTTGTTCTTCTTCAATGGAAACTCTCTGGAAAGGTGTCCTATATTATGACAGTTGTAACATTGATATTTGGAGTAGTCTTTCTTTTAACTGTTTTCTCTTCTCCTTTGAAACTTCTTTGGAGGTCTATACTCCTTGTGACTATCCTTCTTGAAGTTTGATTGTCTTCTTCTTCTAGTATGGGTGGCTAGAGATTGATCATATTCTTTAAGTATAGCTTCTCTGTTAGCTACTCTAGCTTCCTCTTGGATGGAGTCTTCCCATACAATGTCAAACTTCATACTTTCTTTTCTATCACACGTAGTATGTATGGATGACTCCCAAGGTCTAGTGAGACCATTAAGAGCAGTCATGAATAATTCATCTTCATCAAGGGATTCTCCAATAACATCTAATTGTTCCTTGAACTAGGAGACTCTTGTGAAGTAATCTTGAATGGATCCTCCTTTACTCATCCTGGTACCCTTCAGTTGAGCTCTCAAATTCATATTTTTGTTGGTGTTCCTTCCCTCATACATTATGGAAAGCGCATCATCCATTTTCCTTGGTGCCTATTTAGATGAAACTTGAGGGATCAAGTGATCTTTGACAGAATCAACAATGATCCTCATTTCCTTGATTAGGTCCTTCGGCTGCTTCTCCTTAGCTTCATCTTCTTATGGTGTAAGAACATTATCCTTGATGTATTTGTCAATATTGTGCTCTCCAAGAATGAGACCAATCCTATACTTCCATGCTCGTAAGCTTTCAATGCCTTCCAGCTTGTCCTCAAGCTTAGTGCTTAGGGCCATCTTATCTAGGAGGTCACTAAAATTTGAAATTTCTCAAAATGAAAAGCTGACCTTACTAGGAGATGCACTTAACTTAGGCGAGTTGGTTGGTCCACTTGATTTCTGGAGATCCCAAATCTTCACCCTTCAAAACTTGTTTGCGAGTTTTCAGTTTCTGAAGATTTTTGGTTCTGGTTTTTTGTAGTTTTTTTGTTCAAGTCCAAACTAGGATTTGGATTTTCTCGAAGATTCACCCACTCAAAAACTTTGATCGAGGGCTATAGATGCGCTCTAAGGAGGCACAACTTTCTATTCAAGCAGATCTTCAAAATCCCTAATTTCTTGTCGTAGGGAGAGGAAAGAGAGTTTCACCTCGTGAAAGTTGTTCTATTCATGCTAGCTCTGATACCATGTTAATATTCCATATGCTTAGCTAGATATCATTAGTGTTTATTCCAAATTCACAACAATAGCATATGCAGAGTAACTGAAAGAAACACAATCACAAGATAAACACTTATTTATCTTGGGAAACCCTTAAGGGGAAGAAAACCCAACAAAACTTCCTCTGTATAAGATGTATAAGATAAAACCCCAAAACAAGTAATCCTCCTCCTTTTTGGTATCTCTCTCTCTCTCGCTCTCCTATGCGTAATAGACAAGTGTGAGTATGTGTTTAAATAAGGAACACAACTCCTCTATTTATACTCTTTTTGTCTTTTGGAATGTAACCTAACAAGTCGGCCCCACTAAACTAACTGGGTCGACTTCACCTAGGAAATCTCAAAACATTGATATATTATATTCATTAGGGTACTATTGACCTGACTTACAATGGAGGCTATACCTCATGATTCTATGATGACCAAATACAATAGTAATATCCCGACAGAGGAATAAGACATCTCCCTTGGGGTACATCAGTAAAATACATTTAGAACATTCTTCGAAGTTACAATATTTCAACATGATTAAGACTTAATGAAGTGTAGGAACCTCATGGTTGTCACTATGAGAACACTCACAACCTCATTAGGGGTTTATTTTTATTTATTTTCAAATTGTAAAAATATATGTAATGGAATTGTTTGTTGTAGTCCGTTGGTTTATATAACACTATGTTTTCTCCTTGGCATGGAACCTTCTCCATCAAGGAGAGCACCCAAACGAGTTTCATGGGTGGGTTGATTTTCTCAATCTTCTCATGTAGCTCTATTACCTCCTTGATTTAATTACAAACTACTCAATGCTTTCGTCTACTATGAGCCAACTAATTATGTAACTCCATCTTTAAGGATTTTGCGCTCATTGACGTTTGGTCATAATATGTTCAAACAACTTCTGAGACACATCAACCTATCGATTACTTGTTTTAGATTGTAAATATCTAATAATCAAGAACTATCCTCTCATTATTGAACTAGATCCTTCACAACAATGAGATCCCCAAGCGCCTCAAACCTTACAAGATCATTATGTTACTCGATCCCCTCTAATGATGTAAGTTACTAAGGTCGCGCAAACCCATTAGACTTGTAAACTCCTCAATTTTATGAAGTCCCTGAAGGCAATGCAAAGGTTAACAAAGCTTGAGTTCAAGTGGTTAGAAATGGTTCCCTGGCTAATAAGTATGTTTCTCAAGCTTCTTGGCCTACATTTCCAATGCTGATGGCCAATCAAATTTCATCAACTAGTTACCACCAAGCTAATGATATTGCTTATTCCTTAAAAATGATTTTCTCCTCATGATGTGAATATGTGAAATAACTCTCCACTACCTCTATGGAATTATCAAGATCCCTCAAATCTCAGGGACCCATGTTTGGAGGTCAAAGTCTACAGTACCATGTATGACTATCATTTCCATCTCCTCATTCACCCATGGACACCAAACTTGTTTAGACCCCTTGAGGGACCATTGTAAGGTTTAGAGGATGTTCATGTTAATTCCACCACTAACCAATCTCATTGAAAATATGGTTTTGGAATACAAAAGGGATATATGACACCTCTTGCAAAATATTATTAAAAGGATGAGGAATTGGTTTCATGTGGCTGAGACTATATGTTCAACTATTTTCAAATAATTTGAAAATGATAATCACCAAACATCATGTTTTACAATGTCACTAGGGAAAATAATTTTTTTGAATATTTTTATTATGTTTTATTTCAAAGTTTAATGGAGAAGGACACCATATGCGACATTTTTTTATCCTTAAACCGATGACTGAAAATTACAAAATAAAAGTAATATTCGTAAATTTTAGAGTTTATAGAAATATGTATCTCACTCAATCTAACGTAAACCTTCTCTCAATATTTTAGTTTCCCAAAGCAACAAATAATATTTAGCACTCCACAAATGTGTTTTGATGGATCGAGCAACCATGTCCTTTACATTGAGTGTCCAACAAATAATGGATGCCAATCCATTCCTCACTGAGTGGTAGACATGTTGAGCATCACTTGACCTACAACGGAAATAGGTTTTCAAGTACAAGAATTTTAGTTTCTCTAAACACAAAGTAATATTTGGCACCACATAAATGTTTTGGGTGGATCAAGCAACCTCATCCTTGTAATATTTATTCACAATTATTTATGGTCTGAGAATGTCTCGAGTTCAATCCTCGTGGACTCCCACTTCTTTTTTTGTAATCTCCATAGTAAAATTATATTAATATATGAAAAAATAAAGAGTACATGCACAAGAGGTCCATGAAGTTCACCAACCCATCGTGCCTTCTCACAGACCTATGATTGCTATAACATAAACTTAAACAAGTTGCCCATGCATGGATTTCCCGCCTAAATCTATCACTGTCTACCTTCCATGCATGGGATATCAAAAGACTAATAAGCAAGTTTATGCCTGAGTACATACACAAATTGAGTAACTTAGCAAAGTAGCCTAAAAGGACATTAAAAGCTAAGGAAAGAAAGATGGTAGCTTCAAAAACGTAAATTCGTTGAAAACTAACAACTGTAATAAAATTGGAAAATATAAAAATAGAGAGGTTACTTTGAATTGCAGGCGACCTCAGCATCCTCGTACTTCTCTTCCACAACAGGGAATCTGTAATCCTTTGAAGTTGAAGTATTGTACAAATATTTTTTAACCGGGAAAGCTTTTGTTTTCCTGGAGGAGGAGAGGTCCATGTGACCACTATGCTCCACCTTCTTCTTTTTATATTCGCTCATGGAAGCAATGTTTGTTTTATCCCGAGCCATGGGGGTCTCTTTTCCAGCTTGGTGTTCTTCAGTATCCATTGGTTTGGAAACCAATGTGGGACTTGATGAGGGAGAAGAATGGATAGTCAGAATCGAAAAAGGAGAAGGCGGGGTGTTATTGTCCCTACCATGATCCTAAGACTGCATGAGAACCCGAGCCAGCATATTTTTGACACTCCAATATACCTACAACAAACCCGATCTCGCTGACCTATCAGTTGTTGCACTACCATCTCTTCTTCCCAGACATCCAATAGATTTCTTAAGTGTCCAGGAACAGAACTGTCAAAACCACTCTTAGAGGATTCTCCATTTCCTCTGCGCCAAGAGCTTCCCCATGTTTGTTTTGATTTACAAAAGTTTACTATCACTTATTATTATTATTATTATTATTATATATAATATATATATCCAATTTTTAATACTCTTGAATGATATTAATATTATTCAGCAAGGGTTATGTTAAATTTGATGTAAGGGATATGTCGCATTGTAACATCCATAAAAGATGTCACATTGTGATGTTCATCAAGCATTATGTTACATTGCGACATTCTTCAAAGGGTTACGCCGCATTGTGATGTTAATTAAGGGTTGTGTCATGTTATAATGTTTATCAAGGATTATGTCACATTGCAATGTTTATCAATGGTTATATCACAATGCAATGTTCATCAAGGGTTACGTCGCATTATGACATTGATTAAGGGTTACGCCTAATTTTACATAAGGGTTATGTCCGATTATGACATTCATAAGCTTTATGTTGGATTGTCACATTCCTCAATGGTTATGTTGGACTATCGCGTTCATCAATGGTTATGGAAAAAATTTAACACATAGAACATTATAATATGGTGGAATATCTATGTTTAATGTTCATCTTAGTTGACTTATGTCAACTTTCTATGTTAATTAATGATTATGTCACACTGTGTGGTTCATTAAGAATTATTTGACATTAGGGAAATCATCAAGGATTATGTGATATTAATACATTCATCGGACTTATGTGACATTGCAACATTGGATTGTGACATTCCTTAATGATTTTGTAGATTTACAACATTTCTCAAGGGGTTATGTTGTGTGATTGCATTTCTCAAGTGTCATGTAACATTTTTTGCAGTTAAAATTAATTGGTTATTGCTTACTATGGTTGACAAAACTCACTTTAATGGATATATAAACCGTAGGCTGGTTATCATAACCCGCCCATAGGTTGTAGGATTGCTTGATGGTAAACGAACCTTTTGGTCTAAATCCCCAGCGGAGTTTGTACTCCCACATGTAAATACTGATTTTCGTTGTTTAAGGCTTCTTCAATTCGTTCCACTTCCTCTTATGGACCAATTCATTCCCACCATTCCCTATTAGCCCAAACCCTAAAATCTTGTTCATTTTCTTGGTTCTCCCATAGGTCCTCAACTTTTTTTATCCCTTGATTGATACAATCCCTTATGAGTTGAGGAACCTCCACATCTCTAACCAATGGTTACATTTGTTCCCAAGAATCCTCCCACACCGGAGCCCTTTACCCATTTCTAACTTCCCATAAACTATTGTCCTAGATCAGCTTCCTTCCTTGCTTAGTCATTTTATGAATGTGATACCATGTGATTTATTCATAAAATTGAATGACGTCTTCCTTTTCCAACTCCTTAACATATTTTTTATGCCACACCTTCGCCCATGGTTCATAGTTGTAGGTAATCCATCTCCACCAAATCTTGGCCCCACTTAATGATTATCCTTCTTAGGGTTCGGAAGGTTAAGACTACCCTGATTTTTTGGGGTGCATAAAGTCTCCTAGCTTACCAAAACTATTTCGTTCTTCATTTACCCCACTCCATAAAAAAATTCCTTTCATATTCTTGATTTTCCACAAAATCACCTTCGGGGCTACTAGGGCGGAGAACAAATAAACTGGCATAGCCTGAAGAACAGTTTTTACCATAACCATCTTGCACTCAAAATTTAGCGGTCTAATAGTCCAGTTTGTTAGATGTTTCCTCATTTTATCCAACAGTTCCTCCTAGGATCCTTTCCTCACCATAGAATCAACTAAAGGAGATCCCTTGTATTTGGATGGAAGGGGCTCTCTTGAAACCCAAAAATTCAATAAATATTGCATCTAGTGGTCCTAGGAGTGTTAAAGAATAAAACCTAAGACTTTTTTTCATTAACCTCCACACCCGACACTTTAGGAAAATTTTCCAAGCATATTTTGAAATTCCTGGCTTCTTGTACAGAAGGGTGGCCCATCAACATGGTGTCATCAAAAAATTGCTGGTGTTTTTTTATGTCCGCTCTTGTGTTGATTAGGAGCCCCTGCAATTCGTGATTGCATTGCATCAATTTAATTGATCTTCCTAATCCTTCTGTCATAATAATGAATAAGAAGGGGGATAATCGATCTCCTTATCTCATGCCCCTTATGGGTTTTAACAAGCCTCAAGGAAATTCGTTAATGAGAATGGAGAAGAAGGTTGTTAGGACCAAACTCATGACCCACTCGATCCAGTTTTCCTTGAATCTAAAAGATTTGAGCATTTCTCTCATAAACAGCCCCTTGATTTTATCTTAGGCTTTAGCTATGTCAAGTTTCACCATAATCCCTAGGATATTCTTAGCTTTAATTGAGTGGAGCACTTCATGAACCAAGATGATATCATTCATTATCTAGGGACCTTCAACAAACCCTTATTGTTCTGGAGAGATCAAGGAGGGAAAAATAGGTTTGAGTTTGTTATCAATAACCTTGGTTACAATCTTATAGATGGAATTGCACAAGCTTATAGGCCAAAATTTATCAGGAGAGTCTGCCCCTTCACTTTTATGGATTAGAATGAGGAGAGTGGCGTTGAAAGCATGTATAATATTCTTTGATAACCCAGAGTTATCCACAATCTACCACACTTCATGCTTGATGAGGTCCCAAAAGTGATGAAAGAAATTAATGGTGAATCCATCAGGTCCTTGATCTTTACCATCCACCATTTGGTTAACTGCCTCTTCCACTTTGAAGAGAGTGATCAGTTTCATCAGAATTACATTCTGCTTCTTAAAAATAAGAGTTTTGATGTGATGGGTTATTTGGTCAATTTTCCTACTCCTATCCAGCACTGGCCCAGTCATGATATCCTAATAATGATGCCTTAAAATGTCCTTAATCTCCTCCCTCATTTCAACTCTCTCAGCATTGGAATTCTTAATCATCAGAATTCTATTATGTGATCGGTCTTGGAGGACTAATATATGAAAAAAAATTGTCTTTATTTCCCCATCCTTGAGCCAACTAACTCTCGATTTCAAGCGCCACAGGATTTCCTCATGTCTCTCTCTTTCTTGTAGCTTGTTTCACATGCTTGCCTCTTCTTCCTAACTTTTGATAGTGTATCCTCCATTCATGCCTGTGTTTTGTATATCCTCCAGCCTAGTTTCAAGGAATTTTTTATCAACAAAGATATTCCCGAACTTCTCCTTATTCCATTTCTTAATATTTTCTTTTAGACCTTTTAATTTTTGTTGAAACTTGTACATGCTTTGGCCTTCTCCCTTGCTCAAGTATTCCCAGCACTGCCTGGTTTTCTATTTTTTAGTTCGAGTGTCCTAACCAAAATTGTTCAAATCGGAAGGGGTTTTTGAACTGTGAACCCATTCCACTCCACCATAATTCCATAGGACAATGATTTGATCCTACAATCAGAAGAACTAAAGTATATGTTTCCCTACCCAATTCCATTATTGGCTCTGAAACTAAGAATTGGTCTACGCAAGAGGATATATTCCTATCTCCCTTGCGTTTATTGTTCCAGGTGAACCTTCATCTTCCCGGGACTAAATCAACCAGACTAAGGTCCTCAATATATCTCTAAATAGCTCACACTCTTCTTCTAGCCTTCGTCTTCCTCCTTTATTTTCCTCCAGCAACATAATGAGATTAAAATCTCCACCAAAAATCCAATGCCTCCCCTCTGTCCATTCGTGAATGCTTCTGAGGAAGTTATTGAAAATTGTTTTATCTCGGGGACTATGAGTCCCATAAACATTGGTTATGATTCCCGAAACCAATAAACCTAATTTTTGCTAAAATAAATCGGCGGTTTCCAGTGAAACCTGAAAGAGACACTTTGTTGGTATCCCATAACATCCCTAGGCCTCATGCAAACCCTCTTGCATCAATACCCATTCCTTCACTCCCTTTTCAAATTTTCTTGCTTATTTCCTGAAGTTGGCTCGCCAAGCATTTGGGTTCTTGTATGAAAACAAAGATTGGGTTTGTATTCTTGATCTTTTTCCTTAGAATTTTTTCTTTCTGAGGGTTATTTAGCCCTATTATATTCCACGTTACTATCTTCATTGAGAAGTTTTAGGCAGAGGAGATTATAACCCTAAAGAAACCTTAATGGTAGGGTATTGACCTGATTCGACCAACTTTTGCTATACGTTGCCTATTTGACTTCCTCCCTGTCTTCTTGCCCATTTCTTCATGCTTCCTATTGTTATCCTTGTGTGATATTGGATTGATTCCAAGCTGACATATTTCCCTTGCTTTGATGATTGCCTCCTTTAGTAAAATATCTTGCTCTTGGGGCACATATCCTTTCTTGAAATCGGCACAAGATTTTTTGACCCCATCCAGATCCTGATCTCCAATATCCATATCCTCTGCCTCATCCCATGTGTCCCTTTCAAGCTCTTTATTTGCTCATCCTTCTGTCACACTATTTGTTGTCTTTACACAGTCATCCTTCTCCTCCTGCTAGTGAACGTCCCGTTTTTTTTCCATTATGAGATGGTTCGGGTATTTCCTCAGGTTAGTCTTCTAGGGATTTAAATTGATTGGATAGTTAGATGTTTTTTGTTTCCTCCAGGTTTTCTCAATTTCTCCCTCCTCTTTTACAAAATGTAACCCTTGGTCCTTTTTTTCCTCCTCTTCATGGGTGTCGGTTTTGGAGAATTCATAGGACAATCTCTAAACAAATGTTAGTACTCATAACATATCTAACATGTGAATGGGATTTCCTCATAGTCTAGGGTTTTCACCTAGTATTTTTCTTCCCATGACATCTTAATGGCTTCTGGTAATTCTTTGGACATATCCATTAATACCCATATTCTTACATACGTCGTGTATCTCTATGCCTTGATTTTTTCAGATATTTTTATAAAAGTCCCCAAGTTGTTTCCCAAATATTCTAGAATTTTAGTGTCCCGGTACTCACGTGGGAGAGAGTTAAGTTGGATCCATACCAATGCAACTTTCATGTCATCCTTGTTCAGGCAGAACTTTTTCTTCCAAGGTCTTAGGAACAGGCCTGTTGAATAAAAGTAGGGACCATCGACCAAAACTATGTTTTTGTCTTCCATATTCATAAAAGAGATCGTGAAAAAGCCTTTGAACCCTAGTTGCAAATAATAGTGTCCCCGAGGTTTCCAAGTTGAGTTTATCCAGCATACTATAGATTTTTCTGAAGGTAGCATTCCCACAAACTTTCCTATGAGCGCATGATCTTGCATATATTGGATTTGATCCCTGAGTTTACTTAATATAATCTACATCGAAGGTATTATGGAAACTTTAGGCATGCACTTACCTGACCTTTAGTCTATTGAATAGCCTACCAACTTTGTATCTTGATTGATCTTATCCTCTCCTCCCATTGCCTCCAGAGGGATCGAAATACCCTCGATCTGAAATCCCCTTGATGGTGCAGTTGGGAAGGCATGAGAGCCTTCCCCCATTCCTTCCTCCATGATCTTTGTCAGTCCTTCCGCCTTTCGATCTATCTGTTAGTCCTTCGAACTCCTTCCGAGAAGATATGGTTTGATCTATCTTCATCATCTTCTAATCTTATTATTGTATGTTTATTTTTTTATATGCCTAGTGGTTGTCTGCATTCTATTGTATTGTGTGTGCTGGTGTGTTTTGGATTAGAGGTCTTGTTTGTTACTTCAATGGCTTGTTGGTTGGGTGTTCTTGTGATTACAATTGTTTTCCTCTTTTTTTTGTAGGTTGTTGTTGGTTTTTCAGTGGTGGTCGTAACTTTGAAATCTTCAGTATTTGGTCGCAGTGATGGTTCTCTTCTACTTGGTCTGCATTTTGCTCCGTTGTGGGTGGTGGTGTGTCATCGATTGGATTTCAATATTTTTGTGGTGGTGGTGGAGCGAATTCGTCCGTGAGTTTCTGGCTAACTGGTATAATGCTCAAACGTTTTTTATTGTTGTCTCAGCGGGGTGTTGGTGCACTTTCGCGACTTACTATATTTATTGTGTTTGTTTCGGGGTGATTCCATGAAGATGGGTAACACTTTTTGGCCAAATTTGGCGATGAAAACCTGATTTTTTACTCATGTGCTAGATAGAATCCCTCAAAACGCATATATGCCATGTGAATTTTGACTTGCAGTAAAAAAACAAATTGTAGAATATTATGTTGGCTTCATGGTTATATTTTTTTTAAAATATTTCGATGTCATTTAATGTGTGAATTTTTTCATTTAATGAACTGTGTGACCTTAAAAATTTGAAGAAGATAATAAGTGGCTCGTGTCCACGTAGAGTAATTCAATCTTGCATTAATAATTTTAAAAAACTATTTATATGAGCATGATCTACATAAAATGCAGTGTGACGTGCATATTTTTTTGTTAATTTTTTTCACATTATACAATTATTTATTATTTTTCGAAAGTGACCACATTCGATTTCAGCATCGTTTTAAACACATATTTGTCCACCTTAAGAAATTTTTTCTATTTTTTCAAAAATTGAAAAACCAAAGATACCCTTTTGAAGAGGACACGTCGATATGTGATGTGTGCATTTTTAAGAATTTTTTGGCTGTGTATTTTTAACTCTGCGGATTTTTCTTTGAGCTGCTTTGAAGTTGCAGTGTGGTTTTCTAAGTATAAGTTTTAGAAGTAATTAAAAAATAAATATCATATGAATACCAAAATGCGTGTATGATACGTCAATGGATAGAAGATTCGCTGGTGAATCTATCGGTATCAACTCCGCTCAGTTATGTGCTAGGAATGGTAGGGTTTACACCTCTTCAAGGCACAGGAAATTTTCCATTTGTTTGAATGAGGGCTAAGTCTGTTTTTTTAAGCCCTCGACCGAGGTATTTAAATACCTCGGTCAAGTTATTAATAAGACCTCGACCGAGGGTTTGTAAAGCCCTCGACCGAGGGTTTAAAAACCCTCGGTCGAGGTCTTATTAATACCTCGACCGAGGTATTAGCTCGG
>LPNX011060325.1:94696-156929 GCA_001517045.1 Pseudotsuga menziesii | reverse complement strand
ATGCATTTTGAGGGCTTCTATCTAGCACATGAGTAAAAAATCAGGTTTTCATCGCCAAATTTGGCCAAAAAGTGTTACCCATCTTCATGGAATCACCCACATGCTATTTCATGTTTCTTGAGTTAAGACCCCACCAAGGCCATCGTTGCATGCATCAGTGCATACAACAAAGTCTTTGTTGGGATCAACAATTCTTAAAATTGGTGCAATAGTTAATAGTTATTTTAATTTCTTAAGACTTTCTTCACAATTTTTGTTCCATTCAAACTTCTTCCCTTTCTTTTGTAAATAAGTTATGGGATTTGCGATCCTTGAGAATCCCTTAATTAATATTCGATCACGGGGGCTTCACTTGTTGACCAATATCCTCGCACGTTAGTTCATATTGTGGGTTTTAAAATTATTAAAAATTGAACCAATATATTACAGGTATTGGGCGGATGAGGGGTTTAAGGTGGGGGAGGGTAGGGTGGTTTATAAGGATTAAGGTATAAAAGGGGTGGGGAGGAGGTTTTAAGTATTGGGAGGGGGTTTCAACAAAAATATTTTGGGTCAATATCTCTAGAAATTAAGGGTATTCTTTAATATCCCATGATCGCACATGCTATGTGAGATGTTCACTAAGTGAAGTCCCGTGTCTTCGACAGTAACCAGTGATCGCCATGAATGACCATACGTCAGTCACATCCTTTGGGACTGGCCATTTTTCAATTGCTTTTATCTTATCTGGATCAATCGATATCCTGTATTTAGTTATTACATGACCCAATTATTGTATTTTATCTTTAAAGAAATCGCACTTACTGAATTTAACATAAAGTTGATGTTCCCTTAACACTTGTAAAACAATTTTTAAGTGTTCCTCATGCTCTTCTTTAGTCTCAGAATAAATTAAAATATCATCTATAAATACAACTACCAATTTATCTAGATATTTATGCAATACATTATTCATTAAATACATGAAGACAGTCGGGGCATTAGTGATCCCAAATGGCATGCATAAGCGTAGAGTATCGTCCTTCTTTTTAACGAAAATGACAGGTGCTCCCCAAGGAGACACACTGGGTCTTATATACATTTTATCAATAAGTTCTTTTAATTGTGATTTTAATTCATTAAGCTCCATGATATTCATATGGTAAGGAGCTTTTGAGTTAGGCACCGCTCCAGGTACCAACTCAATAGTGAAATCCAGTTCCCTTTTCAGTGGTAGTCCCCAAATTTCCTTCGGAAATAAATCCAAATACCCCCTCATGATTGGAATATCTTCTAATTTTAGTTTATTTTCGTTATTACCATGTTCTTCATCAGTTACAGTTACAGCAAAGGATTTACATCCTTTTCGAACAACCCTCTTTAATTGCAAGGAAGAAATCTGTCTGATTGTTGTTTTCCTAGGAATTCCTATTACTATTACTATTTCTCCTTCATTATTTACACAAGTAAAAGTTTTATCAAAACAGTTCAATACTACTCTATGATGTTCCAACCAATCCATTTCAATTAACACATCACAAGAGCCTAACAGAAGTACATTTAGATTCACAGAAGTTTCAAGCTGATTCATAAATAAAGTACAACCTTTCACAAAATTAATTACTTTTCTTTTTGCTCCCGTAGTTAGTTGAACCAACCATGACTTCGTAAACTTCTCTACTGGTAGTTTACATTTCTCTACTAAACTAGGAGAAACATAATGCATGCTAGCCCTTGGGTCAATTAATATAGAAATGGGTTTTTGGTTTAGCATGCCTTCTACTTCCACCATGGAAGTTTGATAATCATCCTGCCTATTTTTCAGGGCCGCATTAATCCTAGGCATCCTTCTTGCTAAGTCACCAACTGTCATTTTTTCCTGCACCGTATGAATTTTGTTGACAGTCTTCTTTCTGTTTCGACAGACTAATGCATCATGTGGTCCCTGTCATTCCCAACATTTTACTAGTTCTTTACATTCATTGTTTTTAACGTAATTACTATGATTGTTCGCAAATTTTTTATTTCTAGGGCCATTAGGGTTTTGTTGAGAGTTGTTTTTATTCCCTTGAAAATTTTTATTAGGAACATTATGTGCATTGTTATTCCCAAAATTTCTATTAGGTGTGAAACCCTTCTTTTTATGTTCAAAATTATTAGACCTCTTGGCTTTCTACTTTGGTAGGTTTTCCCTTTTTTGATTATGCTCATAGTAGAAATTTGCTTTTCGCATAGCCTCTTCAAAGGTTTTTGGGTTATCATATTCAATTATGTCTTTAATGTGAAAGGCTAAGCAACTTAGAAACCATTGCACCTTGTGTTTCTCATCAACAATGTAAGGCACGTAGCGTAGTAAACTTAAAAATTTGCTATTTAATTCCTTCATATTCATAGTTCCCAACTTCAGATCATAGAAATCTTTAGCTCGCTCTTCATAATACTGCTTCGACATAAACTTATTTTTAAATTATTTTTTAAAGGTACTCCATTTAATATTTTTTCCTTTACACCTTTTACTCATTTTATATCCTGCCACCAAATGCATGCTTTTCCAATTAAGTTATATATATCCATTCTAGCTTTTAACTGATTGGAGTAATTATAAATTTGGAAGTACTTCTTCATTCTGGACATCCATGCTTTGGCTTCCTCCCCTTTCTTTGTTTCACCATTGAAAGTTGGGGGCTTAATATTTTTAAATTTTCCCGAAATTTCCTCATAGGGCTTATATTTCCTTTTTCTAGAATGATAATTATCCTCACTATTGTCACTGGAATACTGACAATTCTTCATGTGTGAGTCACCACAAATTTCAGAGGATGAACTACTTTCAATTTTAGAATTTTTGGACCTTTTACTTTTATGTTGGTAGGACCAATTATCAGATCCTATATGTTTACCCTTCCCTTCACTCTGAAATTTTTACAACAGTATTTGGTTCAGCTCCTCTTGAGCTATTAGAATTATTTCATTCTCTTTTTTAACAGTTTCCATTTCAATTTTTAATTCCTTAACTATTTGTAACAGTTCTGATGAATTATTAGTTATTTCTTCCTAAAACATGTTCTTTTCTAGAGTTACTTTGTTCATTTAATGGGAACCCTTCTTCTGCATATTCCTCGAGTCCTTCCATACCTACAATTCTAGTTTAGAGAAATTTTCTGTACAACAACATTTAAAAAATAATAAATCGGTATGCATGAATTTTAATTACTATTTTTTTGCATGAGTTGAGCTGCTTCAGGCCTAGTGTCTGAACGTGTGCTCTGATACCATATGTAATACTCCAAAAATTCATAAAAAATTAAATTTTTCTAAGCGACAATTAATGTTAAAACATCGCCTAACAACATTAGTTTAACATGTAACATTTAACATTCTAGACTAACTGATACGAGAGGATAAATAATTCTTCATTAAATCGAAAATACATTTGTTACTAACAACTTCCAAAAAGTGTTACAAAGTCAATCTAAGAAGTTAATGAGTTTGAGAAGTAAAGAAAATTGAGATCTGTTGTTTATCTTCTAGTAGGTGTATTATTTTTAAAAGTTGTTTTATTGTTTACTGAAGGGGCTTTTGGTTTCTGCCCGAGGCTTACTTAGCTTGAGAAAGCTAATGCAGTCAACTGGTGTTCTTTTTACAAGTTCTCTTACAGATAAGACCTATAATTCCAGATAGAGTACTCATTTAAATTTAATCTTTTGGTTACTAAAGTGCTGAAATCTATTTCCTTTCCATAAATATTTTTTATGTCTGGAACTTCTTAGAACCTAACCTTGTCATGTTTCACAATCATCTAAATGTTATTCCTAAACAAACTTAGTCTAGTCTTAAAATCAGAATATGCTGCNAAATGCAAAAACAAACAAACATAAAAGCTCAACCTTTATCATATATATATATATATATATATATATATATATATATATCAATTCCAAGGTATTTACATTAGACCTAACGGTGGATGCACTAAAATGTTATCCTATCTAACTTTAACATGAAAACATAACCATAATCATTTTTAAACCTTTTTTTACAAGGAAAAACTTATCCCAACGTAAAATATGTGTTAGTACTAACCACGGGGGGTTCACTTAGTGAACTTGTTACATAGCACGTTCATTCATAGAATATTAAAGAATATCCATAATTTTACTAAATATTGGAAAATACTTCCTAAAATTGTATTATTGAACCCCCCCTCACAATATACCTTTCCAATTAAGAAAACCCTAGTTTCACCAGATATTGTAGGTATCCATTTCATTGACCCATTTTTAACACCCCCTTTATATCATATTGTAAAGTTGTAACAACAATATCCCTATCACACCTTAATATATGCAAGCAAGATGATAAATAAAATATAGTATAATGCTAGTAATGATCCCAGCAGGATCGCAAGGGTGACTGATTCATTTGTAGTGTTGGATAGTGGAAGACCCAACGAAATAGTAATGGGGAAGGAAAAACACGTAAAAGGAAACCCGATGAAGAGATCAATGTAACAAAAAATGTAAAATACTGATAGTCTAATAAGCAATGTAATGCTTAGAAAAGATGAGAATTTCACTTGTTTCACACTAAAACCTGCTAATACACAAATTTTATATCATATAACTACATGTATATCCATAGAGAGCTCATGTTTTCTATAAGCTTAATAAATTAAACTCCATAAAATATTTTTTAATAATCTTAATAATTGTTTCTATTTTTTTTTAAAGCTATATGTATGCGATTTTTAATACACGCACAGTAAAATATGGTAAAATAACACTTATTGTTTGGATAAATTATGTGCAGATATCTTCTTATGCTTAAAGTATTCCAATTTTACTGAACACAGATTCTTCCACAACAAATGAATCTCATTTTTATATCTATACAAGTTCAAAATTAGTTGAAAATTTGAGGATATTCTCTTCATTTCCTACTTAATATCTTAAAATAAATTAAATGACAGTCACATATAAATTTAACATTGGTTATACAAGAGGTTATTTATTTTTCTTGGGTTGAGAAGTATTCTATTTTGGAATATTTATAATTTATTTAATTGGGAAGAGGTTTCTGTATAAAACTAAGAAACAAATCCTCAATTTTTTTATGTATATGATCCAATGATATAATCAAATTCTTTGGTATTTTTTCAAGATGGATTTATGGAGTTAGAATGTAACACCCCGATTTTGACCCTGTTTGCAATAAATGTATATGATTTATATATTGTAATTAATCATGGTGTGGAGCTTAAGGCGAAAGCCCCACCATCGATTTATCAATTTATATTCCAGCGATTAAAATCGTTGTCGATGGTATACTGTGCTATCTGGCACATTATAATTGTGGCATCATGTAAATATGCATTTTAATTAAAATAAACCCCAAACAGCTATGTCAATGCAACCATGATGAAAAGGGCATGATTTTCCTAAGGATAGGGAGTGAAATTATTTAACCCTTGGGGCCAATGGGGAAAAGCCAAGTGTCAGTTGTTAAACCCATTTAGTTGTCACCCATCCTTTTGACTTACACACATTTCCTTATCTTATTCAACTACCAATTAAAAACCTCTAATGTTAGTTGGGCAATGGTGTGTGGCAGGACTGGAAATCCTTGCCCACATGCACACTCCACCAATAGGCTCATTCACCCTCATGTGGGCAGGAAGAGAAAAAAAACGACCCAATTCTTCCATTTGGCCATTCTCACGCAGAGAGCTAGGGAAACTACATGGGTTCTGTGTATATGAATTCCATCTCCATGCTGAGAGTTTGATCTCCTCTTCCAATTTCGGGCGTATTTACCATTGCTTCAGTGGTGAGATCGTGGCCATTGTTTTCCCCATGAGTGTGGGTTTTTGTTGAGTTGTTTTGGCCATGATAGGGCCAAGAACAACGTTGAGATCGTTTTGCTTAGTCTGAGCTGTGATTTGCTCGGTTTTGTTGTGTGTATGCAGTGGTTGGTCTTAGGACTGTATTGGAGTGAGAATGAAGGCTTGGTATGCTTGATAAAATTGGTGTGTTTGGGAGCCTCATAGACAGAGATAAAGGGTTGGCTTTCTTCTCCACAACCCTTGAATAGCACTGGAAGGGAAGTCAGGGCTTGAGGGACTATGTAGCAAAGAAGGGACTGATTCTTTGTGTTGGGTGTGTGTGGGTGTCCTAGAAGTTAGGCTAGTTCTAGTGTAGGTGTCCTTAGCTCTTCAGTGAGCCCACCAGCTTAGCAGTTAGCTTTTCCCAGCTCCTTGATGGCCTGATAAACCCAACTGTGTTGGCTTGGCTATGTACTTTTGTGTATCTTTTCCTATTCGTGAGCCTGCTTGTTCATCATTCCTTGGGGAATCATTCCCAGCTCGGGGGTGGCAGTGTTGCTGAGAGATTAAGGAGCACACTGGCTTATGGTTGGGTGGAACGTTGCAGTGACATGGCTAGTTGCAGACGAGCTTCTTCATAAGATAAGTATTCTTGTGTTCAATCTTTGCAATCATATTTGATGTTTAATGAATTATGATGAACATGTTAAATTCCTGAAAGTATTTTTTTGCTTCCGCTGTATGCTGAATAATTATGCATCTCTGCATGTTTTACTTCAATGCATTTCAATTTTATGTGTATGTTCATGAAGGCTAGTTGCCCGGATAGATAATGGTATGGTAGCGTCCTCTTTGTCGGTCGAAGGGCCGGGGATGTTAGAGTGTGGTATCAGAGCACACGTTGCAGCATGGGCCTCAATCGGCCATGAAGAAGCAGTGACAGAGGCAGGTTTCCCTCTGTCCAACAGAGGAAATGAGAAAATCAGAGAAAATTTCGAGAAATTTCAAAAAAATTTCTAAGTATGAAAAATATTGGATGGCTTAGACTGAAGCCCATTTGATACGTCGGATGACTTAGGCTGAAGCCCATCCGATACTTCGGAGGACTTAAGCTGAGTCCATTAAGTAAAGGAACCCAGGGGAAATAAATTGTCAAAAATTGTCCAAGTTCAAAACTTGCCGGTTGTCTCGGTTGGGAGGAGCAGAAGGTCTCGGCTGAGAGGAGCCGAGGGTCTCGACTGGGAGGAGTCGATACATCAGATAACAACCCAATATCCAGCTGACAAGGAAAATGAAGAGGAAAATTTTCTAAGTATCGAAATCGTTGAAAGACATTTGTTGAAGCCAGCCGATACGTCGGCTCAGTTAGCCGAAGGGGCTTCCGATGATGCCAGAGGAGAAAATATGAAGGGAGCCGAAGCTCTCGACTGGGAGGAGCTGAAGCTCTCAGCTGGGAGGAGCTAAAGATATCAGCTAGGAGGATCCAAAGGTATCGGATAGGTGGAGCCAAGGTGTGGGCAAGGATCGCCGGAAGGGAGCAAACACGGCAATAGAAAGGAGAAGTTGAGAAGAAAGAAAAAGAAAAATTCGAAAATTTTTCTAAGTCCAGGAAATATCGGAAAAAGTTTTTCGATGTCTCTCAGGAGAAGCTCTCTAAGGCATCTGAGTCGAGATGTCGGCAAGGCTCGCCGAAAGGGAGCCGAAACAGCGGCGAAAAGGGGAAGAAGAAAGAAAAATTCGAAATTTTTTCTAAGTATAGGAAATCTCAAAAAAAGTCTTTCGATGGCTCTTAGGTGAATCCCTCTGAGGCATCTCAGAAAAGAAAAGAGGATCGATCTAAGGCATCGGAGGAGAGTAGAGGATCGATCAGCTGGAGTATCGGAAGACAGAGGAAGATCAGTCCGAGGCATCGAAAAAAAATAGAGGATTGGTCAGTCGATGGGCATTGGAAGATAGATGAAGATGGGTCCGATAAGGCATCGGAAGCATTGTCAACTAGTGATCCAATACATCAGATGGCTAGTTGGGAAGGGATCCGATATGAAAAAAAAATTGAGTTTTCAGTGGGATTTTTCAGCGAATTTCAACATTTTTTTTGGTGGATTTATAGGGCCAAAAAGGATAGTTGTTCTTGTAAAAAAAAAAAGAGCCCATTTGAAATTGTTAATATGAGGTTTCCCAGTCAAGGTAAGTGATTTATGATTGATATGAATGATATGCAGCTAACAGTTGTGTTACTAACACATTTTGTAGAATCATAGTCACCTTCAAGGGTAGTATTCCAAGTAGTGTGGTTTGGTAAAGTAAGTTGTGGTTCAGCCATGAGAACCCATGACAGATATGATGCTCGGGATTCCTACGAGCGTGCGCGAGATGCCATGGGAGAAAATGTCTGAGTTGGAAATGATGACATAGATTCTAATGGAAGGATATTCCAAGAGACACCGCCAGATGTTGTAGCCACCATGATAAGCTTGATTAAATCCCAGGAAGAGCAGCATCAGTTGAATGTTGCTATGTTGCAGAGTTTGACAGACTTGCAAAGAAAGATAGACTCTGGAGAGGGTACAGTAAAACTAGAAGGTAGTAAGAGCAGTACCAGGAGAAGAAGAAGGACTTTAGTGGATCATCTGACTCCGACGAATCCAGCGGGTATTCAAGATCTTCTTCTCGCAAGGGAAAGAGAAAGAAGCACCATAGGGATCGCTCTCGGGATGAATTTAAGAAGGATAAACCTCCTACATTTGACGGTGAGGTAAATATTGGACAAGAGGTTGAAGCTTGGCTTCTTGGGATAAAGAAGTACTTCCAAGTTCAGGATTATTCGGGAAACATGAAGGAAAGGGTTTCCATATTCAATCTAAATGGAAGGGAATCCATTTGGTGGGAGCACTTGAAGCAAGTAAAGAGGATCAGTGAAAGGAGACTTAAGTGGAAACAATTCAAGAATTATTTCAAGCAGAAGTACCTCTCTTACAGGTATTATGATGACAAAATTAAGGAGTTCCATGCGCTGATATTGGGACATCAGACCATGGAAGAGTATGCAAATAAATTCTTAGAGTTGTTAAGGTATGTCAGTTACATCAAATATGAAAAAGTGAAGATCCAGTGTTTCCTAAGTGGATTGCCTCAGTCTTACAAAGATAGAATTGAGTTTTATGAACCTAGAACTCTTGAAGAAGTAATAAGGAAGGCTAAGTATTGCTATGAGAAAAGCAAAGGAAAACCTGATTACCATAAGACATGGAAGGACAAGAAGAATGAGAAGTTTGACTAAAGAAAGAAAGGTTTCAAACCTTCTAATTTCAGGAATCAGCAGAAGTAGCCATCCCAAGCTGCGAGTAAGTCAATTGGAGTGATAGGAGAAAAGCCTAGTGATCCAAAACAGAATAGGGGACCACTCCAATGTTGAAAATGTGGAGGGCCCCACATGCGCAGGAATTTTCCACTCAAGAATGAGAGTACAAGGCCAGCTTGCAACATTCAACAAGCAAAAACAGTGGGTTAAGTAGCAAGGGTCATCCTTAGGATTTATGCAGCACTGGAGGACAGCCAGGTAGATCACCAGTCAACTGTGGTTGAAGTTGTAGGTAATATTGTTGAGCAATCTGTTTCTATTTTGATTGACCCCGGTTTTACTCGCATTTACATTACTCCTAGAATAGTGGAGATTTGTGCTTTTAACAAAGTAAAGCATGGAAAATCTTGGTTAGTTCAGCTAACCACTGGAACTAAGAGAAAGGTTAGTCAAGTGGTAGAGAAATGTCCATTGGTCATGAACGGGTTGTTCACTTGTGTAGATCTGAATGTTCTACCACTTGGTTCCTATGTTGTTCTCATTGGAATGGATTGGTTAGAAGCTCACAGGGTAAAGCTTGACTATTACAATAAGACTTTCGAATGCATGGATGAAGAAGGGAACCCAGTAGTGGTAAAAGGTATTCCAAAGGTGATTTCAGTAAGGCAGATTTCAGCAATGCAGTTGAAGAAGTTCTGTAGGAAAGGTTTCCAGTTGTATGCAGCTCATATTTTGGAGGCAACAGAGAATGAAACTCCTAGGTTGGAGGACTTTCATGTGTTGCAGGAATACAGGGATGTGTTTCCTGATGAGATTCCAGGGCTTCCTCCAAATAGGGACATTGATTTCACAATTGAACTTGTGCCAGGAGCAGCACTAGTGTCCAAGACACCCTACAGAATGAGTACACTAGAGATGCTAGAGTTGAAGATGCAGCTCCAGGAGTTGTTGGAGAAGAATTATATTAGGCTGAGTGTGTCTCCGTGGGGAGCACCAGTTCTGTTTGTAAAGAAGAAAGATGGTACACTTAGGTTGTGCATTGATTACAGACAGCTGAACAAAGTTACTGTGAAGAATAAATATCATTTTCCTAGGATTGATGACCTGTTTGATCAAATGAGGGGAGCAAGGGTATTTTCCAAGGTTGACTTGAGGTCTGGTTACCATCAGGTGAGAATAAAGGATGAAGACATTCATAAGACAGCCTTCAGAACAAGGTATGGACATTATGAGTTTGTAGTGGTACCATTTGGTCTCACAAATGCACTAGCTACATTTATGTGCCTTATGAATAGTGTCTTCAGCAGGTATTTGGACAAGTTTGTTCTTGTTTTCCTTGATGACATTCTTATTTATTCTAAGAATGAGGAAGAGCATGAAGAGCATTTGAGATTGACATCGCAATTGCTCAGGGAGCATCAGTTGTATGCAAAGCTAAGCAAGTGTGACTTCTATAGAGATAGAATTCAGTATTTGGGTCACATTATCTCAGAAGAGGGTATATTTGTGGACCCTGAAAAGATTGAAACGTTATGAATTGGCCTACTCCAATAAATGTGACAGATGTAAGATCTTTTATGGGACTTACATGATACTACCGGAGATTTATTGAAGGATTCTCCAAAGTTGCACATGCCATCACTTCTTTGCAAAAGAAGGGGATAAATTTTGAATGGACATCCAGGTGTGAAGAAAGCTTCCAGTAGTCGAAAAATATTATCACTAGTGCACCAATATTGAAAGTTGCAGACCCAGAGAAAGATTTTGTGGTGTGTACCGATGCATGCGGACAAGGGCTTGGAGGAGTCCTTATGCAAGATAACCATGTGATATGTTACGAGTCAAGAAAGCTGAAGGAGCATGAGAAGAAATATGACACTCATGATCTAGAGCTTGCAGCCATAGTACATGCTGTCAAGATGTGGAGGCATTACTTGATGGGTAGAAGATTTGAACTAAGGACAGACCATTATTGTCTGAAATATTTGTTTGATCAGCCTACTCTGAATGCTAGGCAAGGGAGATGGTTGGAGTTTTTATGTGAGTTTGATTTTGAAACCAAGCACATAAAGGTAAAAGAGAACAAGGTATTTGATGCACTCAGCAAGAAGGTGTAGGAAATGCATGTGGCATTTCTTAGTATTTGCCAATCCGATTTGAGGCAGTAGATTGTTAATCATACTACTGGAGATGAATTGTATGAGCAAGTAAAAGACAAATTGCAACAGCAAAGTCTTGAGAAGAGGTATGAAGGATATATATTGGAAGAAGATGAACTTCTTACTTATAAAGGTGGAATTTATATTCCAAATGTAGTAGAGTTGAGGAGAGTTGTTATGGATGAAATCCATCAAGCTCCATATTCTGGTCACCCAGGATATCATAAGACAATTGCTACAGACAAAAAGCAATACTTTTGGCCAGGAATAAAAAAGGACATGGCTGAATACAATTCAAGGTGCATGAAATGTCACCAGGTAAAGGTTGAGCATCAACACCCTACAAGTTTCTTGCAGCCTTTTCCAGTCCCAGAATGGAAATGGGAAGTTATATCCATGAATTTTATTACATGATTGCCAATGACTTGGAGACAACATGATTCCATCATGGTTGTGGTGGACAAGTTAACAAAGGCAGCACATTTTATACCAGTTAAGTCTACGCATAAGACTGATGACATTGCAAAGATCTTCATGAAAGAGATTTTCAAATTGCATGGATTGCCTAAGGCAATAGTCTCTGACAGAGATTTCAAGTTCACTTCCAAATTTTGGAAGGGGTTGTTTTCAGATTTGGGTACAAAGCTAAACTTCAGCACTGGCTACCATCCTCAGACTGATGGTTAGATGGAGAGAGTTAATCAAGTACTCGAATACATGCTTCAAATGTATGTGATGGACAAACCAACCAAGTGGGAAGATTACTTACACTTGGTAGAGTTTTCTTATAACAATGGACAGCAGGAATCCTTGGGGATGAGTCCATATGAAGCTTTGTATGGAAGAAGGTGTAGGACACCAATGACTTGGGATAATCCAGTGAACAGGGTTGTGCTTGGTCCAGAATTGCTCAAGGAGATGGAGCAGGAGGTTGTAAGGATCAGACAGAATTTGAAAGCAGCCCAGGACAAACAGAAAAGCTATGCAGATAAGCATAAGGTGAACAGAGAGTTTAGTGTAGGGGATCATGTTTACCTCAGAGTGAGAGAAAAGAAGAGTTCCTTGAAGCTTGGAATTTGTGCCAAGTTGTCACCTAGATATTGTGGGCCATTTGAAGTGCTTGAAAGAATAGGGTCAGTTGCATATAGACTTGCATTGCCTGTTAGCACTAGAACTCATAATGTTTTTCATGCTTCTTTGCTTAATAAATAGGTACATGATCCTAACCATGGGATAAATTGGGATGTGATTCAGGTGGAACCCGAGGGAGAGTTCCAAATCGAGCCAATGCGCATCCTCGACAGGAAGGTCACAATGCTCCAGAACCGAACCATAAGATAGGTAAAGGTGCAATGGGAGCACTACAGTCCTGAAGAGGCTACATGGGAGCTGGAGGATGCTATGTGATTGACACATCCATTTTTGTTCAATTCTGTGGAACATTGAGGCGGTACTAGTGTAGCATTTTGTTCAATTTTGTAAAGCACTAAGGACAGTGCGATTGAAGGGGGAGGGGAATGTAACACCCCGGTTTTGACCCCATTTGCATTAAATGTATATGATGTATATATTGTAATTAATCTTGGTGTGGAGCTAAAGGCAAAAGCTCCACCATCAATTTATCATTTTATATTCCGGCAATTAAAATCGTCGCCGATGGTATATTGTGCTATTCGGCACATTATAATTGTGGCATCATGTAAATATGCATTTTAATTAAAATAAACCCCAACCAGCTATGTCAATGCAACCATGATGAAAAGGGAATGATTTTCCTAAGGATAGGGAGTGAAATTATTTAACCCTTAGGGCCAATGGGGAAAAGCCAAGTGTTAGTTGTTAAAACCCATTTAGTTGGCACCCACCCTTTTGACTTACACACCTTTCCTTATCTTATTCAACTACCAATTAAAAACCTCTAATGTTAGTTGGGCAGTTATTGCTGGGCAGTGGTGTGTGGCAGGATTGGCAGTCCTTTCCCACACGCACACTCCACCAGTAGGCTCATTCACCCTCACATGGGCAAGAAGAGAAAAAAAAGGACCCAATTCTTCCATTTGGCCATTCTCACACAGAGAGCTAGGGAAACTACCTCACGTTCATGATTTTTGCTGTGTGTGTGAATTTCGTTGTTGAGGATTTTGCTGTGTGGGTTCTCATCCTCAAAATTTTGGGTCTAGGACATTTTCTCATCACACGCAGGATTGGTATTTTCCCTCACACAGTCACTTAATCTTCACGCGTGCATACAACGACTTGTTCAGTCTTCTTTTTCCAATTTTGGGTTGTGTGTGTGTTTTCCGTACTAATTTTGTGGTTATGTGTATACGAATTCCATCTACATGCTGAGAGTCTGATCTCCTCTTCCAATTTTGGGTTGTGTATTTCCCGTTGCTTCAGTTGTGAGATTGTGGCTGTTGTTTTCCCCATGAGTGTGGGTTGTTGCTGAGTTGTTTTGGCAACAATAGGTCCAAGAACAACTTTGAGATTGTTTTGCTTAGTTTGAGTTGTTATTTGCTCGGATTTGTTGTGTGTATGTAGTGGTTGGTATTTGGACTATATTGGAGTGGGAATGAAGGGTTGGTATGCTTGATAAACCTAGTGTATTTGGGAGCCTCATAGAAAGAGCTAGAGGCCTAGTTTTCTTCTCCACAACCCTTGAATAGCACTGGAAGGGAAGTCAGGGCCTGAGGGACTGTGTAGCGAAGAAGGGACTGATTCCTTGTGCTAGGTGTGTGTGGGTGTCCTAGAAGTCAGGCTAGTTCTGGTTTAGGTGTCCTTAGTTCTTTAGTCAGCCCACCAGCTTAGCAGTCAGCTTTTCCCAGGTCCTTGATGGCCTGATAAACCCAACTATGTTGGCTTGGATATGTACTGTTGTGTATCTTTGGCTATGTGTGAGCCTTCTTGTTATCTCCCAAATAAAATAAATTTATTTTCGATAGTATGAAGAATTTAAATGATGCAATGAAGGATATGAAGATCACTAATAGTTTTGAAGACCTCTATTTTTTTATGCAAATTTCACAAAGTTGTGTTTTCGGTGGCTTGGGCGAGGATCAGAACATCTCATTAGCCACCGAAAGATGGAAGATAAATAGTGAGTGGAAGACCCCTTTGGCAGATAGCCGTATTGCCGAAACGGTTTACACCATCAGAACATTTTTTCAAACATCAATCGAAAGTTGTGAAGACTTCAGATCGGCGAGCTAGTTCTCAAAGGCGCTGCAACGGCGAAGAATATAGTGAGTAAGCGTTTCGATTCAGACTTCCAATGACCTCCGACAGCGATGAAATCAGATCAAAAGAACTAAGGATTAAGCAGCGGCGAGGTAAAGATGAAAGGTGTTGAAATGTCAGTGATATGAAAAAATAAAATGCCACCAAAGTCAAGTAACAGAAGTTGAAAATTGAAGAGACTAAACTGTCATACAAATAGTTCACTACGGAGCCGCAACGGTGAAAGAGAAACTTACTGCGGGTTCCAAAACAATACAGACTCATCGGCTTCGGAACTTGAAAGGACTAATTATCGGTGAGCTTGTTCCCTAGGGAGCCGCAACGGCGGGAAGCAGACTGACTATGGAATTTGATCGATGACAAGAAACATTTTGATAGCGTGACAATAGATGAACACATCGGTGATCGGAGGGTCTAAAGACTAATCGCCGACGAATTAGTCGTCTAAGGAGACACAAGGGCGAAAGATATAACTGACTACTGGTTCTACCGTAATAGCAAATCGTCGACGATCGGAGGAACTAAAGACTAAGCATCAGAGAGTTTAGAACCAAGCAGCTCCACGATGATCGAAAGAACTACAGACTAATCGTCGGCACAATAGTCCATTACGGAGCCGCAACTGTGACAAACACTCAGGCTTGGGGTGCCGATGGGCTAGAGGAAACAAATTCTGATCACCAATGTAGAAACTGTCACGAGCTAAAGGTGGAGAGTGGTAGCGTAGAGACTTAGAGCGTCGATGAGCTAAAAGAAAAATCCCCGATCGGCGACAGTGGCGGTAAGTCAGTAAACTACGGAAACGTTGGGACTTGGAGCACCGAAACTACGGCGATATTCAGATTTGGGTCGCCGATGTGACAGAAGAAATCTTCCGATCAGCAACCGCGGTGGAAAACTGCAGGAAAATAGAGACTTGTAGTGTCGAAACTGCGGCGACGAGATGGAGAAAATCCAGCGAATTAAATGAGGAAAATCACTTCAGCAAACACGGAAACACTGGTTGTTGGTGGGAACTTCATAGTAAACCCTCAGTGGTGATTATCAGTGACCACTTCAGTCATTTAAAATTCACTCAGTGAACTAGATCTTTGCAGTAGATAAATAAACAGTTTGCAATGGTTTGAAGCCCTAATCGGGAAAAACTATTACTTTCAATTATTTTTGTGTAAACAGATCGGACTTTCAGGATCTATAAATTTTGTAAGAGGCTATAAAGCCCATGATTTTTTGATTAAAAAAGGTTCAACTATGGGGATTTATGAGCCTGTTCCATTATCAAGCGTCTCATCTAGTTTATTCTAAGTATAAGCTCTTTTGTTGTGATTTGTTCAGCCATCTCTTTCTTTACTGTGTTTATTGCCTGAATGTGCATTTAGGTAATTTTTTAGATTTATTAAAGGGCCAATAGCTATCATCCTATTGGTTATTTAGTGATATTTGATTTATAAACACCATCCTCAGCAGGATTTATCCATTTATATGCATGTGTTATGTGTGTAAGTCTGCCAACCTAGTGAGTTCTCCATCCCTGCACCTTTTTGTCAAACTACTGAACAAGTTGTAACTAAAATCCTTGTGATTGAGTGAGCTTCATGCATGTATTGAGAGTGAGAGGTTATATAGGTTATCCAACTTGATCCAATTCAGAAAAACCCAAAAAAAAAAAATTAAGTTACCAGGCATCCTCGAGCTACAACCTAGAGGAGTTTCCTGGAGTGATAACACTTCTTGTTCCTTATTCCTTGGGGAGTCATGCCCAGCTCGGGGGTGGCAGTGTTGCTGAGAGATTAAGGAGCACACTGGCCTATGGTTGGTTGGAACGTTGCAGCAACATGGCTGGTTGCGGACGAGCTTCTTCATAAGATAAGTATTCTTGTGTTCAATCTCTGCAATCATATTTGATGTTTAATGAATTATGATGAACATGTTAAATGCATGAATGTATGTTTTTGCTTCGGTTGTATGCTGAATAATTATGCATCTCTACATGTTTTACTTCAATGCATTTCAATTTTATGTGTATGTTCACGGGGGCTAGTTGCCCAGATAGATAATGGTATGGTAGCGTCCTCTTCGCCGATTGGAGGGTTGGGGGACGTTACATAGATTTCAATTGGAATTAATATTTCAATCAATAATATTATAATATATATATGATTAACATAATGATATGAATATTTTCATTTAAAAACTATTTAACAAAAAAAAATCATAAGCAATGATAATATTATAGAAAAATGATTTCAAATTAAATATTGTACTATAAAATGTTTTCATATATATATAAATATATATATATATATATATATATATATCCCAATGGGCTAGCTCAAGTGGTTGACTACTGTAAGTTGTGAGTAGAAGATCTCGGGGTCAAATCCTCGGGTGGTTATACATTGCTATATAAGGGTATCACTTGATGTACTCATCGGGCTAGCTCTGTAATCAGAGCGAATGGGGTGAGGCACCTTCGGGTGGGCCCCCTATGATTTATTCCTCTGGACGTAGTATCCCCGATGGGGTGTTTATGAACCACATTTGAAATATATATATATAGATATCCTACGATTTGAATGTTATTCCTTGGCCCACCCAAATAAAATAACCCCCAATATTTATATCACTATGTCACTTAAAAAAAACCCTTACCACTTAATACGAGGCAATATATTTTTGAGGCTTTTAGGGGTATTCAAGCCCCCAATATGAATGGACATGATATAATATTGCCTTGCTAGTGAACCCCCCATGGTACGAACACCCAAATGTTTGTATGTTTGCGCAATTTTTAAACTATAGCCAATACCCAAAGATCTGGTTGCTAGTGCAAACCACGTGTTTAACAAGTCGAGGAGGAGGGTTGAGCATAAAACCATAAATATATATAAACTATCATAACCCTAAAATTTCGCTTTAATTCATTAGTCTTTGTTTTTTTTAATCTAGAGAGAAGGGTAGAGATGACAAGATCTCGTCCATCGTGGCCTCTGAAGCCAAGGTCCTGTTTCAGGATGGAGGATGTATTCATTGGTCTAAAACATAAGAAAGTGATACTTTCCAAGGTGGTAAGCTCTGAGCTGAAAGATAGATTAGCAATCCAACGACCTGGGGTTTGTACTGACAGTTGAAGTTTTCCCTCAGTTGTGGCAATTGTATACTTTTAAGTTCTCATCCAACACATTTACTGTAACATTAAGTTTTTTAGACCTTCGGCGATCAAGCTGTGATTTCTTAGGTAAGCTCCGGGCATATTTGACAGAGTGGGTTAACTGGTTTTTTTTATTATATACTTCGGTCGTAATTTCCTGAATTTGCATAGTAAGTCTTTTTAATAATTTCTTTTACTGTGTGTACAATTCTTTTAAAAGAAGAAAATCAAGTGTTTAACTACAAGTTTAACACTAACAATTTACTTTTGCTTGTTTTCGAAAAGGTCGTAGGTGAAGTTTGCTGGAACGCCCAGTCCAAGGTGTAAACAGAAACTTGCAAAAAAACTCAACATTCGAGCTTCAAAGGGTTAGCACAACGATTTGGGTAAGCCTTAGCTTCACACCCTGAGGTTCCCTCCTTCAGTATTGTGCTGGTCATGAAAATGATGGTAAAAGGAGATATTAAAGTAATGAAGGAGAGTCTCACAACCACGAATGTTGTGGTGTTCATTTTTACTATTTAGACAAAAGATGTTTTTGATGGTTAAGGTGAAAAAGACCATAAGGTTGTTTATGTTTTAAACCTTTGAGGTTTTTTTTTCTTTACTAAAATAATTACGGCTCTACAATATTACACTAGGGTTTCAATGAAGTTACTGTATTTTACTTGGTTTGGGAAGTTCTAGCCAAACAATTAAAAGAAAACAGTGTACTTGGTTTTTATTTTTGTTAAGGGTTAAAATTTCCCAAATAAAGACTGTTTTAAAAAATAAATAAAGACTGTTATAGAAGCAAAACTAAAGTTAAAGAATGGTAGAGTTTTCTTGTGCCAGGCGTAAAGTAAAAAAATCTCTCTTAATCATTCTTTGTTTTTAAATCAAGTTTTGTTTTTTTTATTTACCGTTTCTATGTACATGTCATTTTAAGATTTTTTGATTTCTTATATAAACAATGTTTTTCGATTTCTTATATAAACAATGTTTAAATTTATATTAGTTCAACTGTTTTAAACAAAGAGTTGGAAGCTATCTGGAGTCATAATAGATTTGGGAAAGATAAGGTTATTTACTTTAATAATCTAGGGTTTTAATAATACTGTTTATCTCTTTTTAATTCTGTTTTTAATTATAAAAACAACTCTGTAGATATTATAATTGTTAGGGCTGTAATTAAGCTAACCCAATAGGTAAAGTTTAAGCTGACTATGTTCTTCAACCAAAAAAATTTGAATAGTTTTTAAACTAAGTTTTATTTTTGGTTAAAACATAAAGGTTCGTAGATAAAAAAGAATTATTTATATTTAATAGAATTTGTAACAAAAGTTTATACTTATATCTTTTTAGGGTTTGACTATTTATAAACATTTTAGCTTATAACTTTTACTTTACTTATGGTTGACTGTATATTTATAATATTTAAATGCTAGTGTTCTTTGCATATTTAATTAATGTGTTAGTTTATTAGTAATTTTGGTTTAATATCAAATATACATTATATTAACTGTAACGCATGAATTTACTCTACTAATTTTATTGTGCTGCAGTATTTTTGTAAATAAATATATAATTATAAATTTAAACCCTAAAGAAGATATTATACTGTGTTAAACACAGTTGCAAAACTGTGTAGTAAGATTTATTTACACCTACTTTATACTTCTTACAAATAACATTTAATCAAGGTGCATAACTAGAAAGGATTTTGGAGTTAGGGTTTTCTACTAACAATCCTAAAATAAACTAATGGTAAAAGATAAATAAACAAATTTAAATATACATTCAAACTTGATATATTCATCTTTCTAAATCACCTACTGTACTAGAGTACTTCGTCATAAGACGAGTGGAAAAATATAGGAAGGTAATTTATTAATAATCAATTAAATCTAACACCAGAACATTTATTCAAATCAATTTAACTAGTACCTACTACAGTAAATCATGTTCTAACTTGCAGCAACAAACTTAACCAGTTATAACGGTAAAACTAATTTTAACTTCATTCATTCCAGTACTTTTACTTACATTAGATAAAATAAAATTGGAACCTGAAAACTTGTAGAGAAGACAACAACCTAAGGAGCTCATTGCACCCAACCAATTCCTGAAGATAGCTTAGTTGCTAGTCTTAGGACCCCCGATCCTGTCCACTGATCTACTGGTTGAAAGCACTGGGTGAGGATGGATTATAAAACTTCTGCAATCTCCATAGAAGTATTCAATAGTAATACTTTTGATTCTCTGCAGTAGAGAACTGAGCAATTCAGCTGCACTAGTTCTGTAAATCAGCCTTTACACTCAAACACTTCTACCTTTCCCCTCCATCGAATATCTTTTGTGCACAAATTTCACAAGTCAAAAAAATTGAACGCCCCCCTGCTGAATTCGATGGGTAAATATAAGCATGCCAAAGTCTTTTGGTCAGTTTTTCATTTAATGAGCCACCTACTCTTGTTCCACCTTTTTGGGGAATATGACCACAAAAATAGGGAACTTGCCTTCTGCAACAGCTAGAAGTGGTTTGAGGATGCTGCAAAGTGTCATTCTGCTCTCACACCATTCTATTTCATCTAGTGGCAAATAGACACTCATTTAACAGCCTCCTTAAGATTTTGTCTCATCTTTTATTTATTAATTAACAAATTATTCAGCATAATTTATTACAATCATCCTTGACCCCACTTGATCAACAATCACAAACTTTACAATAAAATTAAAGTATAATGTCTTCTTAAACATTATTTTTTTTTGCAATTTGGGGTATGTGACAAGTAGAGTTTACTTTTACCACTCCCACAAACCAGGTTCAACAACAACATAAAACCAACAAAACACTTAAATACATTGGCCCGACGGAGAAAGCTCAGTCGACAACACCTGTGAGGTAGGCACAGTCTCACCCGAGATATCTTAATGTGTAATTTCCATAACCATGTTTTCACAGTCTATGAGGGATTATTGTCCCTTAGTGTGCAGCCAAGGAGCTCAAAAAATATGGAGGGTTAGAGTCTTTTACTACTCGACAGAATCGCAATAGTGCAACACAGTCGACATGCGACACAACGTTGTCCTTAACAACTTAACAGCTAGTGCAATAGTACGATGTAACTAATTCCTTAAGATTAAATGATTGTGATGCGACTTATATTGTGACTTAACAATGTTTAAACATGAAATAATACACAGTGCTTGACAATGCTTAGATATACATTCATTCACTACTTGTAAGTACTACGACATTCATTCAAGCAATACCAAGAAATAATGCAAGATAATCAAACATTCAACATTAATAGTTAAACATTCAAAAAAACATTTAATCATTCATTAACACAGAAAATAACGTGAAAATCCATTTGGGAAAAACCACCAAGGTGGTCTTCATCTGGCATGAGAAATATATATAGCACCTTGCAGTCTGTGAGTTACAGACTGTTTTAAGATGTCTTTTAGCTTAGACTCTTCCTACTCTCATGCTCTCTGGTTTATTCTTTTATCTAATCCTACTAATTCGCACACAGCTTGGATCGACTCTTCTTCTTTACTGTCTACGCACTCAGCTGCAGATATGCGGCTCAACAACCTTCTACTATCAGACTCCTCTCTAATTTCTCCACAATACTCCTACTGTTACCAACTCTAAATGAAGCTAACCCTTATATAGAGTGGGCTCCTCCTATTTATAGTGTTTATAACACCGTGCAGGTTAGACTAAGTACAGCTCAATTATTACATTCATAAGTAGCTACAAAATATCTTCTATTACATTACTGACATGCCATACTAGTTGCAAAACATCCTGCATTTCATTGATCATGGCCATAACTAGCCATGGAAATGTCTTTCAGTTTGCTTGTACAGGTCATAACTAGGCGTAAAACTGTCCTTTAGTCTTCCGCTGACTCGATATCCTGCAGTCCTTCTTAACCCACACCTGTCTAGCCTTTACTCTTCTACCTGCCTCTTTAGGTAAGCTTTTTCCTTCATCGCGTCAACCTATATTGCAGCTTTCTCTCTTCTACGCCTTCTTTCCATCCTTTACCTGCTTGTATCTCATCTCACACCCGCTTTTCCTCTTGCGCTTGTGCTTCAGGTTCTTCCTTATGCACTTTTGGTTCATCTCAAGACACTAAGAAAAATTTAGACCTCTGGAAAATTTAAGTCTTTGCTGTAGGTTGCGCCACAGGACCAACCTTGTCCTTAAATTCCTTTAAAATTTGTTGCACCCAAGAAACTTCCTCTCTGACCTCTTCATATTTCTTGGTCAAATGTTCCACACAGTCGGAACCGATATGTTTTGATGGTCCTTCTTCCAACGACTAAGTGATAAATTGGAGCTTCTATTGTACAGGCTGAATAAGCCCTGTAACTCGTTGTGCTTCCGATTGGTGCATTGTAACGTCGTCGTTCCTACTCTTCTCCTTGTCTCACAGAGTCTTTACCTCCTACTGCAGGTGCTTCAGCTCGGATACTTTTGCAACATTCTCTTTAAGCAGTAGCTTTTCCATGTCTTCCTTGACCGTTGCAATTTTCAGTTGAGCCTACCGTGCATCTTCCGTGATATTTTCCATTGCTTCATCTTCTAGAAGCAATTCCCATGTCACGGAAATGGATTCAACTACATCAATGCAGATTTTTTGTCCTTGCCTTATCCTCTCAACAACCTTGGATGTTGTTTTCCTGCGCTCTTCAAGCACCTTGGGAGGTGTGTTTGGTATCTACTGTGCCTTTAGTTCCTTTACATGTTTTCTCAACTCTATAGAAATTCGGGATATGTGTGTTACTTTTGCAGCTGTATTTGCATCTTGTTTTCCTTATTCCAAGGGGAACTCTACGATGGCTTCTTAGATGGCTTTAGCTAGTGAAAGCCTGCTCTATTCAGGTGCCACAATATCTTGGTCCTTTTCCCTAAGGAGGACCTAGTGCTCTTTCTCCTTCCTTGTCTTCTTCTTTTCCTAGTATGCCAGCGCATTTTCTCGGATTCAGAGCTCTGTTGCAGCCGCATGCTGAATAGCATATACATCGGCCAATGCTAGCTTTGAGAATTCTAGCGACAATGTTTCCATGGCCTGGATAACATCATCATACTCCAATGTTCCTGAATCTAGTGCTTTCACCTGTAATTCGATCTTGAGGGGAGGAAATAGTAGTGGAGTGGCTAATGTATCCCTAGGATCAAAACCATATGTCTCAACCTCGACAGTTCTTTTTACTTCGTTGATGGCCTCTATGAGCTTGTTTACATGCTCGACGAGTTTGTTGGCCACTTTCACCTACTTCGTACTTATACCCTCAAGGCTGGTCTTTGTGACTTTTGCAACAACATCTGCAAGAAATCCAATGTCCTCCTTATCCAAGTTGACTGTGTGAGTCGTTTTATCATCTTTTCACTTCTTACGTGGGTTCACACACTCTTTTTCATGTTCTCCATGTTTGGTTTGCACATCCTCATTAGTGGGTGTGTCTTCTCCATCATTGTCATCAATGTTGTGCTCACTGTCATCATTGTCGGCGTCTTCCTCCTGTGATCGATTGCCTTACCCGTCGCCCCCATCATTGTTTAGGTCATCGTCCTGGCCATTTCCTCCCTGATCCATTTATGCATCGACCGAGACACACCATTCTGCAGGCCACTCCTAGATGGCCATTTCCACATCTTCATCAGTAATCATGAAAAGCGTTGGCAGCGCTTGTTTTTCTAGGTCCCTCCATCATTCCAAAATAATGCTGTGGACACCAGCCTGGAAAATTATGAAAGAGGAATATTTTTGCACTGTCGCGGATCTTACTCTATGCTATTGCTTTATTACGTCACGCAATTCCTCTCCGTGCAGAAAGAAATCGATATTATTGTCCTTCTGTTGGAGCTTGTCATCCTTATCCTCCCGGAGATTTTGATACTTTGCACCAAGGAAAAGCACTGGGACATCCAGTAGCTGGTAGTCGGGTGGGTTCAACCAAACAACGAAATAAATCAAAATCAGGAGCCAAGAGTAGTGGAACTTCGCCTTACTATCCTCTTGCGCTCGCTTTGCATCCTTTAGCAACTGATTCAACAAGTATTGCGACCCGTTGAATATCACACATGTTACGCACTCCTTCGCAAGTTCTACTATTTCAGTGGTGCACTTAGTGGGCTGCATCTTCCGTAGAAGCTTGCAAGACATGATTATTTATGTGAACCTCACTGTGTTGTCAGCTACATGGGCAATGAGGAATCCTCTACCTATGCACTGGAGGTCATATTTATGCTTCATTTTTTTCGTATATCTGTTTGCACGCAGATACGATGCAAGGTCATATCCTTGACATGGAAGACCAGTTATTCTTGAAATGAGCTCAAAATCCAGAGCATAGGGCCGGTCGAGCCATAAGTAGCCTTCGTGAAAGAAAAATATGAGTTGTCGCACATATGTGCTTACTTGTGTGCTCTGACCAAATTGCAACATAAGCAGTAGGTTGAGTAGGCTCACGCTTTCAATACCTCGCTCCCACTCCATTGGGACAACCAACTATGGCTCAGACAGCATGACTGGAAGCATGACCATGTAATTTTTCCTTTCCAGGCCCGCCTTCTTGCATGTATCAGTATCCTCAAACTGTAGCTTGGCCAGCTTTGGAAGTATATCCATCAATAGGGGCAAACCAACAGGATCCTGGGTGTCCCTAAGGAGGAGCACACTTTCATTGGAAGCTTCACCTTCGGTGACTCTGCTCTCCTTGGATGAACATATTATGGTAATAGGTTCTGCTCTTCTATGGTGACGCTCGTGTCTCAGTGTGGTGGCGATTCGGATGCTTCCTCCGCAAGTATGTCCTCAGTAGGAATATCCTCAGTGGCCTTAGCCTTTGTTTCTTTGATATATTCATCCTTGATGATTCTAGAACCTCTTTATGTGGCACAAATGGTCATGGACCTACAACTGGTGGATTAACGGGTGGATTCTAAATGGGGGTCGGTGCAGAGCCTGAACCAGAGTTTGAAACAAGGACTAAACCGACCGGAGGAGATGTCTGTGAGTTTTTTTGCACCATTGTTTCTAGTTCTTCCTCTTGCTTTTGTACTTTCGGTGATGTAATATCTTCAACAATTGAGCACGAAGATGCGAGGGTAACTTGTTATTGCTCACTGGCACTGGAAATCTCAATGACTGTTAGCTTCATCTCTCTCACTCACAAGCTCTTGTTCGCTCTTCTTTGCTCTATGAAAGTAAAATTAACCTTGAATACGAAGCCTCATATTTATAGGGATGTTCCTATCTTGTATGTGATGATTCGATGGCAGATCAGCCTCTTCTCTATCACATGGGATTCTCATTCTACGCATTCCGACATTAACTCACATACTCGAGTTCTGATCTGTACCTGTCAGGGCAATTATGGCAGAGATGACTGATGAGACCAAAAATCACACCGTCATTTTCCCCGCACTTTATCGAACTAATGATTGTTTGCTGTCATTGAACTCCTCAATATTTCTGGGTATCCTCTCTTTAATGACGTCTAGCTTTCATTCCTGCTTTTATTGTGATTTTCCTACTTCCGTCGCAGACGTGCGACAAAATAGCTTCCTTCACTTTTCTTTTTAACGCACAATGCAACCTTACCCAAGCATGTCTCAACCATCATAGTAAGGTTTCAGGCGACTGCCATTTACCATTCCTGGGATTGGCGTTCCATCTAGCTTGTGCAATTTCACTGCACTTGTGTCAGTGATGTGTGCGATCACATATGGCCCTAACCAATGTGTCTTTAATTTCACTGGATGCTTCAAAAATTTACTGTCATACAGTAAAACAAGTCCTCTGAATTTGAACTTATTAGTCATGATATGGCGATCATGCCATGCTTTTTTCCTTTTATTTTCTATGTTTTGATGAAATCTTGTGATGAAGCGTTCCTCCTCCATCTAAATGAGCTATGAAAACCTTTTCTCAATAGCATCTTCATCGGTCATTTCCGTCAGCATAGCAATTCTTAGGCTTGGCACGATATACTCCATCGGCATCATAGCTTCTTTCCCATACACTAATCTAAATGGAGTGTGCCCTATCAGTCGCTTGCAAGTCATGTGGTATGCCCATAGCACAGCTGAGACTTTTTTATCCCAGTCATCTCGATGCACATTGCATACTTTCATTAATGCATTCTCTAGAATCTTGTTGAAGGATTCAACTGATCCATTCACCTGAGGATGATAGGGATTCATTTTTTATGTTGAATCTGGAACTCTGCAGTAAGCTCGGCAATCATTTTTTTAACAAAATGCGTAACTTGGTCGCTTAGGAGGATTTTTGGGCAGCCGAATCTAGTCACCACATTTTCAAACGAAAAATTCGCCACAGTCACAGCGGTGCAATGTTTAACAGGAGTGGCTTCAGTCCCTCCAGTTAAATAGTTTATCGCAATGATAATGTAGCACACGCCAATCCTCTTTCCTGGCAGACTGATCAGTCCTGCGAAATAAATGGCCCACTTATCAAATGCTTGCAGGGTTATCTGCAGAGCAAATAGAATCTCATTGCAGCGCAACAATTTTCCTGTTCTCTGCTAGATATCACAGCACCGGTAGAAGCTCTTAGTATCCATATGTATGGTTGGCCACCGTAATCTTGCTTGAAATATCTTGTGCATAGTTTCCTTTCTAGCATAGTGTCCTCCTACGACACCAGCATGTGCTTCAATCATTGACACAACGTTGCAGTATTTCATCAGGGCCAATCTTGTATAGATGTCCCGCAATCAACGTATAATCAGTGGCTTTGATGAACAAATGTTTCTTCTGTGTAGTGGAGAATCCTTTAGGTGCATAGCCTGTGCTCAGGAAGTGGATGAAAATGTTAAACTCCTTGTTTTGATCATCAATCATGGTGACCACAAACAGTTGCACATTGGGAAAGCTATCCTCTAGACTGGTGGGTTCTTCACCACTTTCTATCCTCGACAAGTGGTCAAGCCTGACATTCAGTTGACCAGGTTTAACAATGACTTCGAAATCAAATTCTTGAAACAGGAGAAGCCATCAATAGATCTTCCCCCCCAACACTGGCTTATTTACCAGGTATTTTAAAGCCGAATGATCAGTGTACATTTTGAAATGTCCACCCAACAGATAGTGTCGAAACTTTTGCAACACATAGACCATGGCGAGGCCTTCTCTCTTTGTCATCGTTTAATTTTTCCCTGTCATCGACAATTTTCTTCTAGCAAAAGCAATAGGGTGGTTGAGTGCACCCTCACCTGGTTGCGTCAAGACTATCCAAATCGCAATAGATGATGCTTCAACATGAACATGCAACTCCTTCTTCCAGTACAAAAATACAAGTATTGGCATAGTGCACATCTTATTCTTTGATTTATCTAAAATTTCCTGACAAGCCTCTGTCCACTGAAACTTTGTATCTTTCTTTAACAGTTTTTCCATGGGTGCAGTTATCTCTATATATCCTATGATAAATTTTATATAATAGCCTATGTGTCCTAACACTGATCTAAGTTGTGTGATTGATGTAGGTGGTGGTAAGTCAAGGATAATCACAACTTTCTCTAGGTCGACCAAAATATCATCGCGACATACGACATGACCCAATAGTAAAACCAAATGGTGTGCAAAAAATACATTTCTTGGAATTAAGTGCGATCTAATTCTAGTGAAAACGGCCCATAATCATACATAGACACTCAATATGGTCTCTTACTAGACCAAACACGGTCCAATAATCAAAGTAGACCTCAAAAAAATTATGTATAAAATATTTAAAAGCATAAACTACTATTCTAGAAAAAATAGCAAGTGCATTCTTGAGTCCAAAGGGAATTACCATATACTAGTAGCATCCCCATTTTGTGACGAAGGTTGTTTTGTGTCGATCTTCCTTCATGATTCTGACTTGATGATAGCCAAAGAATCTGTCCATAAATGAATACATCTCTTGTCCTCTAACGATTTCCAGTACTTCATATGTAAACGGTGTTGGGACTGCATCCTGCAAGCATGCGTCATTCGACTTCCTTAGGTCGACATAGATCCTGACTTCACCTATTGTCTTCTTATCCTGGATTGCTATGGGGATGATCCATTCTGATTCTGAACAGGTTCAATGATTATTGCATCGATCATGCGATCTAATTCTGCTTTTACCTTCTCTTTATACCTTCAATTTAACCTTTAAGGTGGTTGTTTGACTGGTTTATCGTCTAGTTTCGGGGGTATTTTCATTTCTCCCAGATCTCCCACTATTCCCTTCATATTTGATAAATTGGTAGAGAATAGGCCCTTAAATTCATGTAGCAAGTCTGTTATCTTTGATACTGTCTCATCATCCCAATAATCTCCTATATTGGCGAACTTCGGATTCTCCGTCGAGCCAATGTTTACATTCTTGCTTTTCAGCGGTTTGAGGAACTGGTTGCTTGAAATACCACTTCCTTCGACTTCGTGCATACCCTCTGACTCTAGTATGTTTATGTTAGTTAGATCATCATTTGGTTCTCCAGCCAGAGTGCAACAAGCCATCCATTGATGGATGGTTGCATTGCACTAATGGGAACTCGCTACTTCGATAGGGATTTCAGTGAACATCTTTTCTTTAATCATTTGAAGCATGACATCTATTGTTGGATTCTCATCAACAAATTCAAATGTGTGCATGAATTTCTTAGCTAGCCCCTCTCAATCTTGAGTTCCTTGTCGCAACCCCAATGACATATACCAGCTTCTGGGTGTCATTTCCAATGTATGAATGAAATGATGGACCCATTCCTGTCATGGGTATTCTGCAAATGCTATGCGATATTGATTAATGTGCTCAGTAGGGTTTGATAGCCCTGTGCACTTATGACTTACAACGATGAATTCTTCACCGAATCTAACTTCCAAAAATCTTCTGCACTGTGTCCATTCTGATATGGAGTGCTTATGTGTACCCCACCATCTAGCAGGCATAGACTTTAGTACATAGTATAATGCAGACAAGCACTACGGTTCTGTTACCATTCATTCAAACTCACTAAGGAAGGTCGCAAGATTAGGAAATCCCTCATATGTGGGTAACTCCCTCAACTGATTTTCCACTCATCGCACATATCAGGTAACTCTGGCGCATCGCCTCATAGAGACTTTATGCAATCTATTTTTCCAATTCTCTAAGGACTCTCCCAAATCTGGTGTACAGGAACTAGCACTTCTCCAACTCAGGTTTCCATCCACTGTCGAGTTTACCTAGTCATCTTTCAAGGCGCTAATATTATAGATATGGTCTAGATAATCACCCTGTCCTTCACTATAGACTGGTTCAACATACCTCTGTCCCTCTAATGGATCAATGGGAGACACTATCCTCATCTCATCATCCTCAAATGAGAGGATTCTTTTCTTAAAATTAATAATGGTCTGATTATATATGGCCCAATCTATCGCCAGAAGCGTGGGATATGGGTTCGTGTCATCTACAATGTTGATGACTTCAAAGTATACCAATGTGCGCATCCCCTCAATGTCGACAGGTACATGAATCAACCTACCAATTGGTAGGACCTTGTCCTGATTTGCAAGTCACAACTGGACAAGGGACTAGTCCAAGCGTGGCTTTCCCATGCACTCCCAGGTTTGTTGCATCAGGATATTGACATTCAACCCCAGATCTAGAATGATGTAATCCATATCATAATCCCCTATCTGCGTAGCATTCTTAACTCACGCCATGTTTTGAATTTCTTCTTGACATGGTTAACCTTCCTTCCAAGTTGTGACCCTACTGGGGTTTCTTCTATCAGTGCTTGTAGTTCTGTGATAGCATCTTTATCTTGAATTAATGCTAAGCATATTGATAGAAACGACTTGAGATTACTAACCTTTTTCGGGATCTTCTTCTGGAATAGCTGTTCAAAGCGATCAGGCATCTCCCTGACTTCGATTGAGGCCAATGGTTGTTCTTGATCCACAAACTCTGGTCCCATGTCCAAAAATAATTGCTTCTGCTTTTGAACGTCGAATGGTACTTTATTATGTGTTGTGGGTCACACCTGCAGCTGCGGTTGTTCTTGTGGTATATCCTGATCAACTCCGGCCGCAGCACCTCCTCATGTTACGAAAACAACATTCATCTCTCTCAGCTTAGTAGCAATCATTTGAACATTTAGGCTAGGATTTGGATTCAGATTCTGCACAGGGTTAGGACCTGCGACAGTCCAAGCTTTCCACTTTGCAATCAACTGAGGACATTGCTTCACATTATGGTCCTGCGCTTTTCAATATGAACATGTCTTTGTAGGTTCCTGACAATCTCTATCATAATGGACCAGTTGTCCATAGTTATAGCATGTAACCTGAACTTTTCCTCTGCCAAATCCTCCTCCTCCTCTACCTCTGAAGTTTCCACCCCCCTTCCGTGAGGGTTTGGTTGTTGCGATGGGTACTAATTCTATGGCGTGTATTGGTTCTAAGGTGCATACTATGGTTGATACTAGTTCTGATATTGGTTATGTGGGAAAGGTGAAGGCTGGTAGTGCACTTGTGCCTATTCATCCTGAACCTGCCCATCGTTCTTCATCAAGTAGGTGTCTACTATCTTTTCCTTTAGGAGCTGATATGCTATGCAATCCTTCTCACCATGGCCTACTGATTTGCAAAATTTACAGAATAGGCTGGTTGGGGTACTTACAATATTTTGTAAGTATAGGCTTTCTTCATTGTGATGCCCTCTAGTCTAACATATTCGGCACCAAGGTAGCCCATGGTTACTCAATGGATTTGGTGCACCCGATGAGATATAGTTCATGCACGATGGACAATTATCCTTGGTGTGTCCATCCATTTGACATCTTATGCACCAAAGGTCCTCACATGCTTCTTTACCCTTATTGATTTCATGAAGTTGTACGGTCAAATTAGCCAACTGCAACTAAATCTACATCATCCCTGTGCCACCATCTCCGATCGGTGAGGATTCTAGCTTCATCGCTAGTTCTAGTGCTTCCATTTTCACCACAATATTCTATTGCATCAAAGGAGATCGAATGTGTTCTAATAATGCAGAAATAAACCACTCCTTATGTTTTACATCTAACATCTGGAAACTAACTTTGGCCATCAAAGTTTTAAACCATTGATCGAAATCCCATATGGATTCCGCCGGTAACTACTTTATCTCCTTGATCTCAGTGATGCACTGCGACTTAGATTTTGGTTTTATGAACTCACAAATCATCGTGAGTCGGATCCCATCAAAGGTCATTTGTGGGGTTCCTGCTAACACTACATAGAACTTCATAAACCAGTCCAGTGTGTGGCCTTGCAGAGTCGTAATCATATGTGCTTTCTTTATGTCCACATTATGAACTGGGAGAACCATCCAAACATCTTCGCAAAGGAACCAGTCCTGCTCTGGATCTTCTGCTCCATTCCCATTGAATGTGGGTAACCTAATATCTTCCCCGACCATTAAATTGGCCTTGGGGTTTTCTAATGAATAATTTAATGGAGGTGTAGCCTCTTGCATGCTAGTTGGATTACTAGCACAATCAGTATTAACAACTCTTTCAGGAGATGAGGTTATATGCCTTACCTCTGGCGATATTCCTGGTGTGATGTAGTTGTGACCTGATCTTGGTGTCTCTGCAAACTATTCAGAATCTTCCGCTCCTTTAGAAATTGGGCTATAGTCTTCCTCTTCGTCGCAAGACCCTTCGTCTAGCCATGACTCAACTTCGTACTCACTTTCTTCAATCAGACTAAGAGTCTATATGCCTCCTACTTTCTTTCTTCTCTTTCCTGACCTAAATCTCCTTCCACTACTTAGGAATCCAACTTTTAGTTCAGGTCCTGTACTTCCTGGGAACATCTTAGCTCACCATTTCCCATTTTCCTTATAGGCCGTCTGTGACATATCCCTTCCTATGGATATGTGGCTCAACTACTCAATTGAAATATACCCTTCTCATAGACGAGCATCTTTATCCATGTATTTATAGATAATAAGTACCTTCTTTGCGGCCCTTGGAAAAAAATTCTTTCAGCCTCACTATATGAGGTTATTGTTTCTACTACAAACTCAATAATATACCTTTGCAAAATACTGTCGACCCAAAAATCAATATCTCTAGAGATGGGGTTACTTACACTGGTTATCTCATGAATCAACTGAGCACTCCATTCAACCACTTCTCTCCTTGCGCAAATGCTAGGGCATTAGACTCCATCCAATCCTCTATTTCCTTCTTTGTCGGATGCCACAACATCTCCCTTGACTCAAATGATTAAGGGTCCCAAAAACGGAACCATTTGTTTGCCTACTTTTCCAAATCCCGCGACACAAGTTCAACAACAACACAAAACCAACAAAACACCCAAAGACATCGGCCTGACAGAGCAAGCTCAGCCAAGAACACCTGCGAGTCAAGTGTAGTCTCACCCGAGATATCTTAATGTGTAACTGCCAGAACCATCTTTCCGCAGTCGGCGAGGGATTACAGTCCCTTAGTGCGTGACCAAGGAACTCTACAGAGATGGAGGGTTGGAGTCTTTTACTACTTGACAAAATCGAAATAGTGCAACACAACCTTGTCCTTAACAACTTAACAACTGGTGCAATAGTGCAACGCACCTGATTCCTTAATAGTAAATAGATGTGATGCGGCTTATATTGTGAATTAACAATGTTTAAACATGAAATAATACATAGTGTTCGACATTGCTTAGATATCCATTCATTCATTGCTTATCAGTACTACGACATTCATTCAAGCAATAACTAGAAATAATGCAAGATAATCAAACATTCAACATTAATATTTAAACATTCAATCATTCATTAACACGGAAAATAATGTGGAAACCCATCTAGGAAAAACCACCAAGGTGCTCTTCATCTGGCATGAGAAATATATAGAGCACCTTGCAGTATGCGAATTACAAATTATTTTAAGATGTGGCTTTTATCTCAAACTCTTCCTACTCTCATTCTCTCTGGTTTATTCCTCTATCTACTCATGTTGATCCACACACAACCTGGATCGACTCTTCTACTTTACTGTCTGTGCACTCAGGTGCAGATCCGTGGCTCAACAACCTTCTACTATGAGACTTGTCTCTGATTTCTCCACAATAATCCTATTGTTACCAACTCTTAATGAAGCTAACCCTTATACAGATCGGGTTCCTCATATTTATAGTGTTTCAAGACTGCGTAGGGTTGACTGAGTACAGCTCAGTTATTACATTCATAAGTAGTTAAAAAATATCTTCTATTATATTACTAACAGGCCATATTGGCCGCAAAACATCCTACATTTCATTGATCATGGCCATAACTAGCCACATAAACATCTTTAACTCTACCTGTACAGGTCATAACTAGCCACAAAACTGTCCTTTAGTATTCTGTCGACTCGAGATCCTACAGTCCTTATTGACCTACATATGTCCAGCCTTTACTCTTCTACCTACCTCTTCAGGTACGTTTTTTCCTTCGTCGCATCAATCTGCATCATAGGTTTCTCTCTTATGTGTTTGTTTTCCATCCTTTACCTGCTTTTATCTCGTCCCACGCCCACTTTTCCTCTTGCGCTTCAGGTTCTTCCTTATGCACTTTTCCTGGCCCAACAACTTTATTGATGATTAAATGCTCATGCATTTGCATCTATATATGGATTGTATGTTTCAATTCATTTTGCTTATGATCATGGAGGCTATAATCCTGGTTACAGAGTCAGAATGCATCTAACTTAAGTGTTTCCGCACCTTGAAATCCACCTGTGGAAGGCAGAAGGCGCAAGCATAAAAAGAGCCAAAAGTCCTAAGGAAAAGTTGGATTTCTAATTACTGAAGTTTGTTGTGGAGGGCAGAAGTCGAAAGGAGGAAGTTTGAAAAACAAAAAAAGGCTAAGGAAAAAAGTTGGATTTCTGATTCCTGAAGTCCACTGTGGAGGGCGGAAGTTGGAAAAACTGAAAAAGGATACGGAAAAAAGATAGATTTCCGAACCCCAAAGTCCGAAGTCTGAGGTCGGAAGTCAGAAGCCAAAAGTCGAGAAACCGAAAGATAAATCCGTTGTTTCGTGGATTTCTGCATTTCGAGGTTGGAAAGAGAAAGTCAAAAAGAGAGAAACCGAAGAATCAAGTTCTGCATTCCAGGATTTTCGCTTCCCGAAGTTGGAAGTCGGAAGTAGGAAAGGCGAAAGGTTGAAAGGAAGAAGTCGAAAAATTCAATTTCAGTGCGGAAACAAATTTTCTAGTTGCAGAGTGGATGTATAAGTTGGGGAGCAACTGTTACAGTGGTTTATAATCCTGAGAATGAATGTAAAAGGATGAACATGACCTAGGACTGTGTTCTAAGAAGAGAGAGAGAGAAGAACAAATGTTCTTTAAGAAATTTTAAATTATTACGTAGATCAGTCAGGTGTATGGGCACCAGGTACGTGGTCATTGTGGTATATCAGGGTAGTATCAAGTAGCGGGGATGCTACAGTGTGGTATCAGAGCAGAATTAGCAGTCACGTTTACCCTCCAAGGTGAAAGGGGGCATGGCATTGTGGTATCAGAGCTATTGGTTACAACATTGGGCATGGATGGGCCAAGAGAATAGCTTTCAGAGCTATTGGTTACAACATTGGGCCTAGATGGGCGAGTGAATAGTTTTCAGAGATTTCAGTTGCAACATTATAGCTAGACATGGTATCTAAATTCTGAGATTGTCTAATAGTGTGTTTATTAACACATTTTTCAGAGTCATAGTGCAGTTTGGAAAAGTTGGTCTTTGTCTCAGCCATGAGAACCTACAACATGAATGATGCATAGTATCCCTATGAGCACGAGGCAAATGGTATGGGGGAAAGCATTAGAGTTGGAAATGCTGAAATGGAGTCGAATGGAAGGATATTATATAAAGAGACTCCCCTAGATATTGTGGCCAACATGAGAAGCCTAAGGGTGGAGTTGTAAAGTTACAAAGAAGAAGGTGAAATAATGATTAAATCTCAGGAAGAACAGAATCAGTTGAATGCAGCCATGATGCAGAGTTTGAAAAACAAACAAATATGGATGAACTGTGGGCATCGAGCAGTAAATCTGAAAGGAAGTAGGAGCAATGCTAGAAGAAGAAAAAGGTCTTCTAGTGGATCATCTGACTCTGAAGGATCCACTGGGGGTTCAAGCTCTTGATCTCACAGGAATAAGAGGAAGAGGCATTGCGAGAATAATTCATGTGATGAATTTAAGAAGGCAAGGCCTCCTATATTTAATGGTGAGGTAAAATTTGGTCAAGAAGCTGAATCTTGGCTTCTTGGGATGAAAAATTATTTGCAAGTCCAAGACTAATTTGGAAATATGAAGTCAAGGGTATCCATATTCAATCTGAATGGAAGAGCATCTATATGGTTGGAGCACCTCAGGTAAGTGAAGAAGATCAAAGACAGACAGATTGTGTGGAAGCACTTCAAGAAGTATTTCAAGCTGAAATACCTCTCTGACAGGTGTTATGATGACAAGATTAAAGATTTCCATGAAATGAAATTGGGATAGATGACCATGGAAGAATATTCAAAACAAATTATTGAAGTTGTTGAGGTGTGTCAAATACATCAGAGATGATAAAGTGAGAAGTCATTGTTTTCTGAGTGGGATATCTTAATCATACAAAGACAGAATTTATTTTGATGAACCTAACTCTAAAAGAGGCTATAAGGAAGGCCAATTATTACTATGATCAAAAAAAAGGAAAACCTGATTACCATAAAGCATGGAAGGACAAGAAGAGTGAAAATTTTGATCAAAGGAAGAAAGGTTTCAAACCTTCTCAGTTCTGAAAGCAGCAAAGGCATCCATCACAAGATGTGACTAAGTTAGCCGGATTGATGGAAGACGAGCCAAGAGATCCAAGGGAGGTTAGAGAACCACTCCAATGTTGGGGATGTGGAGGAAACCACATGCGCAGGAACTGTCCGCATGAGAATGGGTATGTAAGGAAATTTCATAATGTTCAAGAAGAAGAAACGGTGGGTCAAGTAGAAAGGACCGTCCCTAGAATTTATGCAATGCTAGAAGACCACCAGGAATATCATCAATGAACTGTGGTTGAAGTTGAAGGTAAGATTGTTGAGCAATCTGTTTTTATTTTGATTGACCCTAGATCTACTCACAGTTATATCACTCCTAGAATTGTTGAGATTTGTGCTTTTAATAAATTAAAGCATAGAAAATCATGGTTAGTTCAACTAGTCAATGGAACCAAGAGAAAAGTTAGTGAAGTGATAGAAATATGTCCATTAGTAATGGATGGGTTAGTCACTTATGCAGACTTGAATGTTCTACCACTTGGTTCATATGATATTCTCATTGGAATGGACTGTTTCGAAGTGCACAAAGTTAAGCTTGATTGTTACAACAAGACTTTTGAATACCTGGATAAAGAAGGAAACCAAAGGGTTGTAAGAGGAATTCCAAAGGTGATTTCTATTAGGAATATTTCAGCAATGCATTTGAAGAAGTTCTGTAGGAAAGGTTCTAGATTGTATGCAGCCCATGTTTTGGAGGCAATGGAGAATGAAACTCCTAGGTTGGAGGAATTTCATGTATTGCAATAATTCAGGGATTTTTTTTCCTGATGAGGTTCCAGGACTTCCTCCAAAGAGAGACATTGATTTTACAATTGACCTTGTGCCTGGAGCAACACCAATGTCTAAGACACCCTACAGGATGAGCACACCAGAATTTTAGAGCTAAAGATGCAACTGCAAGAGTTGTTGGAGAAGAAGTATATCAAGTCGACCGTGTCCTTGTGGGGAGCACTAGTGTTGTTTTTGAAAAAAAAATATGGGACACTTAGGTTATGTATTGATTACAAACAATTGAATAGGGTTACTGTGAAGAATAAATACCCTTTACTTCGAATTGATGACCTTTTTTATCAAATGAGAGGAGCAAAGGTATTTTCCAATATTGACTTGAGTTCTGGTTACCATCAGGTAAGGATCAAGGATGAAGATATTCATAATACACCCTTTAGAACAAGGTATGGACACTATGAGTTTGTAGTGGTACCATTTGGCCTCACAAATGCACTAGCTACATTTATGTATCTTATGAATTGTGTTTTTAGCAAGTATCTGGACAATTTTGTTCTTGTCTTCCTAGATGACATTCTTATTTATTCTAAGAATGAGAAAGAGCATGAAGAACATTTGAGAATGGCATTGGAATTGCTAAGGGAGCATAATATGTATGCAAAGTTGAGAAAATGTGACTTCTATAAAGATAGATTCATTAATTGGGTCACATTATCTCAAATGAAGGAATATATGTGGACCCTAAAAAGATTGAGGCCATTATGAATTGGCCAAACCAAGAAATGTGACAGATGTAATATCTTTTATGGGACTTGCGGGATACTACAGGAGGTTCATTGAAGGATTCTACAAGGTTGCACATTCAATCACTTCTTTGCAAAAGAAGGGGATAAATTTTGAATGGACACCAAGATGTGAAGAAAGCTTCCAACAGTTGAAGAATCTTCTCACAAGCACACCAGTTTTGAAAATTGCAGACCCAGAAAAAGACTTTGTGGTGTGTACTAATGCACGTAATCAAGGACTTGGAGGAGTTCTTATGCAAGACAACCAAGTGGTATGTTATGAGTCTATAAAGTTGAAAGAACATGAAAAGAACTATGCTACTCATGATTTATAACTGGAATCCATATTACATGCTCTCAAGATGTGGAGGCATTACTTAATGGGAAGAAGATTTGAGCTAAAGACATACCACTGTGGTCTCAAATACTTGTTTGATCAGCCAACATTAAATAAGCTAGATGGCAGGAATTTTTGTGTGAGTTTGATTTTGAAATAGAACACATAAAAGGAAAATAAAATAAAGTGGTTGATGTTGTTGATGTATTTGTAACTTCGAAATGTATTCACTTGTATATCCTATGTATTGTACCCCGATGTTTATTCCAGGAAGTATCTGTAATGTAATTGAGTCATGTCATGCACTGATGTTCCTATTGGGAGATTCAATAATGTAAACAAGTCATGTAAAGTCATAGAGTGTAACCGTCCTTATTGATCAAGGGTTAAAGTCCCCGCAGTTGTGGGGCCCTAAGGTTATTAGACTCTCCTAGAGAAGTCGACCCTAGTGAATTATTGTCAAGTTGGGAATTAGTATAAATAGAGAGGGAGCCTCTCTATTTATAACACATTCACTCACACTCAATTGTAGCGCATAACTGAGAGAGAAAGAAGAAGTTGGGACAAGAGAGAGAGAGACTACTGCTATCGGGAGATCATATTATTCTTTTTGGGTTTTACTTTTGGTGTTGATTCTATCTCTGAGGAAGTTGGGGGTTTTCTCCTTTATGGTTTCCGCAAGGAAAATCTTTGTGTTCATTGTCTCTTGTGTTTGATTGTTGTGCTTGTTATTCTCTCAGATAAGATCCTAAGATCATATATTTTAAATGTTAAAAGCCTAACATGGTTTAAGAGCTAACCTGAGAAGAAGACACTATGCAGCTGTTGAAGCTAGGGCTTCCTACTTTTTGGATCTCTCTCCATGGATTTTCAGCAAAAGGACATTGGGCTGACTCTCCTCTCTAGGGTGCATCTTTTTGATGAAGAAGAATCTGATTCTGAGCATTTTCAGTTTTTGACCCCACACTACTGCCGAAAATTAGGGCTTTCCATAGAAGTGGAATTTTTTGAGTGAGCCTAGGACTGGATTGATCTCCTCCCCAAAATCAAAGTTTAGAGATCAAGATCAAATTTTTTGGTTGGGTAGAACTCTGGGAAATTCAAACCCTAATCTGCTCCTAAACCAGCTCTGTAGAAATTCAGCTCCAAGATCTAGTTCTAACATCTTAACCTGGTAAGATCTAAATCTCTTGCATTTCCATTTGAGGTTTTCTATTAAGATGTCTCATCATACCAAGCTTGATGAAAAGCTTGAGGGAGCTTATAACTTCTGAACCTGGAATTATAGGATCTCCCTGGTCCTGGAAGAAAATGAGTTGGACTCTTACATCAATGAAGAGGTTTCAATTCCAGAGGGAGATGAGGCTAAGACCTTATACAAGAAGAAATTGGTCATGTCTAAGAGGATTATGATGGATTCAATCAAGGATCACCTTATACCACAGGTGTCCTCCCTAAAGACTCCTAAAGCTATGTTTGATGCCCTGACCAAACTATTTGAAGGGAAGAACATAAACCGGAAGATGACTCTGAGAAACCAATTGAAAAATGTAAAGATCCAGAATGTGGAAACCATCTAGTATTACTTTACAAGGGTCTCTCAGATCAAGGAACAGCTTGAAGCGGTAGATGAAGAAGTAGAGAATGCAAAAATTGTGATGACCACCTTGAATGGTCTCCCTAGGACATGGGACTCTTTCATTCAATGGATCTATGTCAGGAAGAAGCTAGTCAAGTTTAGCAGACTGTGGGAAGAATTCTCACAAGAAGAAGCTCTAATAGTAGCTCAAGAAGAAAAGATGGGAAATGAAGATCAAGTTCTCACAGTACAATCCAAGAAGAGCAAAACAAACCATTATCAAGGTAAGCACTTTCATCCTAGAAGATCTAACAAGAATCTACCTAAATTCAAATTCTTTACATGAGATGAAAGAGGACATTGTGCTAGAGACTATCCTAAGAACAAAATTGGCTCTCACAAGAAGAAAGGAAACAAGAAAAGACATCATGCTCATGTTGCAGAAGATTATGAGCCTTCCAAGAAGAGAATCAAACAAGACAGTGATGATTATTCAAGTGATGAAGAATATGTTTTGATTCCCGCTCTCACGGGAAACATCACACACGTAAGAAATGATTGGCTTATAGATAGTGGGGCTTCCAAACGCATGACGGGATTCAAAGAATCATTTGTGAAACTATCAGAACGTGGATCACCCCACAAGGTGAAACTTGGGGATGACTACCAGTATCCAATAAAAGGTAGTGGAGAATCCTCCTACAAATTAGACTCTGGAAAGTCTATGAAAATGAAGGATGTCCTATTTGTAGCAGGACTAAAGAAGAACCTTCTCTCCATCTCTGCATTGGATGCAAAAGGCATAAGGGTTTCATTTATAGATGGCCAAGTTCTCATGTGGCCAAAAGGAAAGACTATTGATGATGCAGTAATAATTGGAGAACAAGAGGGAGCTTTGGTTCATGAATCAGTAGAACCAAATGAACTGTGGCATAAAAGGCTTGTACATGTGCACTACATGGCACTACCACTTGCAAGCAAATCTGTTAAAGTTCTTCCAGAAATGTAGGAAAAACATGAAGGTATATGCAAAGGATGTGTGAAAGGAAAGAACACAAAGAAGATATTTCCAAGTAGCGAGAGCAAGGAAAAAGGAATCTTGGAAATCATCCACTCTGATGTATGCGGTCCAATGTCATCCAGTTCTCTAAGCGGGTATGTATATTATGTTTCTTTCATTGATGATTTTTCTAGGATGACATGGATATTCTTCATGAAGAACAAGGATGAAGTATTCAACAAATTCAAAGAATTCAAAGCCTTCATCGAGAACCACACAGAGAAGAAGATCAAGATCTTTCGATCAGATAATGGTGTAGAATTCACATCAAATGAATTCAAAGAATTATGTAGATATTCAGGGATTAAGAGGGAGTCGAACACTCCATATAATCCATAATGGAATGGGGTTGCATAAAGAAAGAACAGAACTATCATGGAAGCAGCAAGGGCAATGCTTCATGATCAAGACTTTCCTATGCATCTATGGGCAAAAGCTGAAAGAATAGTTGTGTATGTACAGAACCGTACTCGACACAGAGTACTCAAGAACAAGACACCTGAAGAAGTATTTTCTAGAAAGAAACCAGAAGTTAGTCATCTGATAATATTTGGCTATCCAGTGTACATACACATTCCAAAAAAAAGAGGACAAAGTTAGATCCTTCAGGAAAGAAGGGTATATTTGTGGGATACTCTGAGAGATCGAAAGCTCATAGAATATACTTCCCAGGATTCAAGAAGATCGAAATCAACGAAGATGTAACATTTGACGAAGACTCAGCTTACATCAAGTCCAGAAAAATACCTATGGAAGACTTTGAAGAATCAGAAGTAACCAGAATCTGTAATACAACTATGAATGAAGAAACTCCAGAAGAAGATCAAGTAATGGAAGAACCTCAGGAACTGGTAGATCCACCTCAAGAGAAGAATCCTCACAAGAGGAAACCTGCATGGGTACGAGAGGCTATCCAAGGTGCAGAAAGATATGGGGCTTCAGAAGAGATACACGAAGAAAGGAAAATAACCAGGTCCTGCTCTAGTTACATAGCCCTATTATGTGATTTCATTGATAAAGAACCTTCCAACTATGAAGAAGCGGCAAAGAAGAAAGAATGGAAGGATGCTATGATCGAAGAGTATCAATCGATCATGAATAATGATGTTTGGGATGTTATCCCAAGACCAGAGGGGAAGTCTGTTGTAACTTCCAAATGGATCTACAAGACCAAGCATGCTGCAGATGGTAGCATAGAGAAATATAAAGCAAGATTTGTGGATCATGGTTTCTCCCAAAAGGAAGGAATAGATTATGAAGAGATTTTTGCACATGTATCCAGGTACACTTCCATCGGATTAATACTTGCTCTGGCTGCAGTAATGTAATGGAAGATACACCAGATGGATGTCAAGACTGTTTTCTTAAATGGTGTAGTGAAAGAGGAAGTGTATGTGATGTAGCCACTCCGTTTTGAGACACATGACAAGAAGACTCATGTGTGTAAATTGAAGAAAGACCTATACGGTTTGAAACAGGAACCAATGACATGGTACAGAAGAATTGACAGCTTCCTATCTAGTTTGGGCTTTACCAAGAGTAAAGCATATTCCAACCTTTACTACAAGGTTGAAGAAGAGAACCCAGTGATACTCCTACTATATGTAGATGATCTATTTGTGACAAGCAAAGATGGGTTGATTGCTGATACGAAGAGGAAGCTTGTTGTTGAGTTCAAAATGAAGGACTTGGGTATGATGCATTACTTTCAAGGCATGGGGGTGTGGCAGAATGCAGATGGAATCTCTCTCGGAGAAGGGAAGTATGCAGTAGATATCCTAAAGAGGTTCGGGATGATGGACTGCAAGGACATGACCACACCTATGGCATCGAAACTAAAGCTATTGAGTGATGCTTCATCCGAGTCGTTTGATGCTACAATGTATCGTTAGATGATTGGGTCCTTGATGTACCTGACGAATACAAAACCAGATATTTGCTTTGCTATGAACACATTGAGCCAGTTCCTGGAAGATCCAAGACATGTTCACTTGATTGATATAAAGCATATTCTGAGGTACCTGAAGGGTACAGTTGATTATGGGCTCAAGTATGAGGTGAATCAAAAGATTAACCTGGAAGGTTATGTGGATTCAGATTGGGCAGGTAGTTCCATTGATAGGAAGAGCACTTCAGGGTGTTGCTTCAGTATGTGATCAAGTATGATCTCGTGGTTTAGCAGGAAGCAATCCTGTGTGGAACTGAATACAGCCGAAGTAGAGTATGTTGCAGCTTGTTCGGCTAGTTGTGAGGCAGTGTGGCTTAGGAAACTACTATCTGATTTGTTTCATCTCCAGTTGGATGCTACTTGCATATATTGTCACAATCAAAGTTGTGTGAAGTTGTCATAGAACCCAGTGTTCCATGACCATTCAAAGCATATCGTGATCAAATATCACTATATCAGGGATATGGTGCAGAGAGGAGCAGTGAAGCTCCAGTAAGTTGCGACGAATGAGCAGATAGCAGATGTGTTGACGAAACCATCAGCTAGAGTGAAGTTTGAATACTTCAGGGAGAAGCTTGGTGTTCTCCAGATAGAGGTTACCTCCAAAGGGAAGTGATGAGTCCGTGAGCCTTTCGGACATGGTTGATGTGTCCATCCCATGGTCAGATATAAGTGCTGAGCCATTCTGATGTGACTACAGGATGTGTTCATCTCACATGATCAGATATGAGTGCTAATCCATTCTGATGTGACTGCGGGATGTGTTCATCTCACATGATCAGATATAAGTGTAGATCCTTTCTTACATGGTTGATGTGTTCATCCCATGGTAAGATATAAGTGTTGAGCCCTTCTGACATGGTTGATGTGTTCATCCCATGGTCAGATATAAATGTTGAGCCCTTCTGATATGGTTGAAGTGTTCATCCCATAGTCAGATATAAGTGTTGAGCCCTTCTTACATGGTTGATGTGTTCATCCCATGGTAAGATATAAGTGTTGAACCCTTCTTACATGGTTGATGTGTTCCTCCCATGGCAAGATATAAGTGTTGGGCCTTTCTGACATGGTTGATATGTTCATCCCATGGTTTGATGTGAGTGTTGAGCCTTTCTGACATGGTTCATTAGAGGAAATTTCAATTGAAAATGGGCCTTCCAAAAATAATACAAATTCCATGTCATCATGTATTAGCCAATCAAAATTCTTTAAAATTCAAAAAGGGAGCACCTCTTAAACAAATTTTTAATACAAATTTGGGGATAGGTATCATAAAAAAAACTATTTTTTTGTTCGTATTTTCGACATGCCTCCTTGTGTTTTTACTCAAATTTCGATCGAGAGAGCTTGTTGGATGCGGAATTAAATTCTGCATCCAATGAGTACCCACTCGGCATACTTTTGAAGGGCCCCACTACCTCCAAAACAATAAATACCTAAAAAAATGTGATGATGACATCATCATTACATTTTTTTAGGTATTTCTTGTTTTTGGGGTAGCGGGGCCCATCAAAAGTATGTCAAGTGGGTACTCATTGGATACGGAATTTAACTCCACATCGAACGAGCTCTCCCAATCAAAATTTTAGTAAAATCATAGGGAGAAATGTCGAAAATACGAAGAAAAAAGTAGTTTTTTCTTTTCTTCCTCCAAAATAAATAAATATTATTTTATTATTTTAACTATTATTTTATTAATTTTCCTTAGGAGGCCCATTTTGAGTTGAAATTTCCTCTAATGGCTATGTTCATCCCATGGTCATATGTGAGTATTAGGCGTGCCTTTCTTACATGGTTGATGTGTTCATCCCATGGTCAGATGTAAGTGTTGGGCGGGCCTTTCTGACTGGATCAGATATAAGTGATGAAGAAGATGAAGACCTACCTAGAGGCTAGGGCTACAACCAGCATGAAAAAGGGTTGGATCTGTAGAACTTCCTGTGACGAGTAGAATTGAGATAGCTACCAGTGATGTTGACCCAGTGATGATCTAGATCCAGTGATGATCCAGATTCAGTGATGATCCAGATCCAGTGATGATCCAGACTTGATGATGATCCAGATGATATAGAGAAGAAGACTTATGCTGATAAATTGTGTCAAGAGAATACCTTCCTAGTTAAGAGGGAGTGTTGATGTATTTGTAACTTCGGAATGTATTCACTTGTATATCTTATGTATTGTACCCCAATGTTTATTCCAGGAAGTATCTGTAATGTAATTGAGTCATTTCATGCCCCGATGTTCCTATCGGGAGATTCAATAATGTAAACAAGTCATGTAAAATCATGGAGTGTAACCCTACTTATTGATCAAGGGTTAAAGTCCCCGCAATTGTGAGGCCCTAGGGTTATTAGACTCTCCTAGAGAAGTCATCCCTAGTGAGTTATTGTCAAGTCGGGAATTAGTATAAATAGAGAGGGAGCCCCTCTATTTATCACACATTCACTCACACTTAGTTGTAGCACATAACTGAGAGAGAAAGAAGAAGTTGGGACAAGAGAGAGAGAGAGACTACTACTATCAGGATATCATCTTACTATTTTTGGGTTTTACTTTTGGTGTTGATTCTATCTCTGAGGAAGTTGTGGGGGTTTTCTCCTTTATGGTTTCCCCGAGGAAAATATTTGTGTTCATTGTCTCTTGTGTTTGATTGTCGTGCTTGTTATTCTCTCAGATAAGATCCTAAAATCATATAGCTTAAATGTTAAAAATATAACAGATGCACTCAGCAAGAAGGTGCATGAAATGCATGTGGCATCTCTTAGTACTTGCCAGCCAAATTTGAGACAACAGATTGTTGATCATACTGTTGAGGATGAAATGTATGTGCAGATAAAGGACAATTTGCGGCAGCAAAGTATTAAAAAGTGGTATGAGGGATATAAATTGGAAGAAGATGAACTTATTACTTATAAGAACAGAATTTATATTCCAAATGTAGCATACTGAGGACATTTGTTATGGATGCAATCCATCAAGCTCCATATTATGGTCACCCAAAATATCAGAAAACAATTGCTACAGACAGATAGCAGTATTTTTAGTCAGGAATGAAAAAGGACATTGCTGAGTATATTTCAAGGTGCATGAAATTTCAGGAGGTGAAAGTTGAGCATCAACACCCAGCAGGGTTCTTGCATCCTTTTCCAGTCCCAAAATGGAAATGGGAAGTTGTTTCCAAGGATTTTATTACAGGATTGCCAATGACTGCAAGACAACATGATTCCAACATGGTTTTGGTGGAAAAGTAAAAAAAAAGCATCACATTTTACACTGGTCAAGTCCATGTATAAGGATGATTCCATTGCAAAAATATTCATGAAGGAGATTTTCAGATTGCATGGATTTCCTAAGGCAATAATTTATAAAAGGGATACCAAGCTCACTTCCAATTTTTGGAAGGATCTGTTTGCAGATTTGGGTACAAAGTTGAACTTCAACACTGCCTACCATCCTCACACTGATGGACGAATAGAGAGAGTGAGTCAGGTGCTTGAAGACATGATTCGCATGTATGTGATGGAAAAACCATCCAAGTTGGAGGATTATTTACACTTTCTAGAGTATGCCTATAATAATGGACAGCAAGCATCATTGGGAATGAGTCCATATGAAGCGTTGTATGGAAGAAGGTGTAGGACACCAGTAACTGGGGATAATCTAGTGAACAGTCTTATGCTTGGTCTAGAATTGCTCAAGGAAATGAACAAAGAGGTTGCAAAGATTAGGCAGAACCTGAAAGCAACCCAAGATAGACAGAAAAGCTATGTCAATAAGCATAGAGTGCATAGAGAGTTCAGTGTTGGGCATCATGTTTACCTTAGAGTGAGGGAAAGGAAGATTTCCTTGAAGCTTGGAAGTTGTGCCAAGATGTCACCTAGATATTGTGGGCCTTTTGAAGTACTTGAAAGAATAGGGCCAGTTGCATATAGACTTGCATTTCCTACTAGTACTAGAGCTCATAATGTTTTTCATGTTTCTTTGCTTAAGAAATATGTACATGACCCTAACCATGTAGTAAATTGGGATGTGATTCAGGTGGAACCTAGGGGAGAGTTCCAAACCGAGCCATTGCACATTCTTGACATGAAGTTCATAGTGCTCTAGAATCAAGTTGTTGGACATGTAAAGGTGTAGTGGTAGCACTACGGTCCTAAAGAGGCTACGTGGGAGCTAGAGGATGCCATGCGATTGGCACATCCAATTTTATTCAACTTTGTAAAGCATTGAGGACAGTACTAATGAAGTGGGAGGGGAATGTAACACCCCAGTTTCAACCCCATGGTATTAAAATTGCACATGATGTAATTATTGTATTTAAATCATGTCGAGGAGCTCAAGGACAAGTCCCTACCATTGATTTGGTGTTTTGTGTATATGCGATCAGGATCGATGCCTATGGTTTCTCGTGCTAGTCAAGAACAACACATTTGGAATATCATGTAATCTGGAATTTAATACAATACCACAACTAGCTATGCACTGCAACGTGAAAGAGATGGGGGCATGATTTCATAAGGAATAGGGAGAGGTAGTTATCCAAGAAGATGCGAGGTGAGATATTGTGGGTCCAATCCTCACAAAACCTAGTCTAATCAGCAGAAAATCATTCGTTGATATATCGACCAACTCACCCAGCCGGACTCAAGCTCCGAACAAATCCTTTTGGATAAAAATTTCATGCCCGCTCGCTGATGTTAAACAACTTGGTCATTGAATTAGTGGAATTTTTGTGGACCGTCGGATTTGTGTCCCCACCAGATCAATGGTGGACTTCAAATTTGGTGAGGCGGATTTCATAAAAATTCCATGTACATCAAAAGTTTTCTAAACCACGCATCTTCACCTGGCGGAATTGTTGTGCGTCATCGATCTATTTTGACGATCGATCTCAACCGTGAATTTGTCAAAGTTACCCGTTCTTTAAGCTCGTCTACCCTGTTCATCCTCTGTACTCAATCATTCACTTATTCCAAGAGATCGGTTGAGACAATTAATTCCTTTGGCAGTATGAGGTATGGCAGTCAGATTTCATGTATGAGCAAGCCTACAACCTGCAACCTGTATTTTGGGGAAGTTGCATTCTTGCTTCTAAAGCAAGTAAGCACGTGGATGCGTGCCAGTATGTATTTCCCTCAGTCAGGGGAAGGTTTTATTTTTCCTCACTATTCATTGTGAGGAGTTCATCCTTGTCATTCATTTATGGTTGTGTTGTTCACTCTTATGAGCTATGGAGCGGGTTGTTCTGCAGTGTTTCTCCTGTGTACAAGTGAACCATGTTTCTCCTGTGTTACAGAGTGGTATGCAAACTTGTTTTCTGTGTTACAGAGTGGAGCCCTATGTTGTTATGTCTCCCTGTGGTTTGTTGTTATGTGCACCCTGGTTTGGGTCTGAACTATATGAAATACTTAGGAGTGGAAGAGATGCCAAATGGGCTTGATAAACCTAGTGCAGAGAGGAACCCCATGAAAAGATAATAGCGGTTTGTCAATATTTTATGCACACCCTGAAGAGCACTGAAAGGGAAGGCATATCCCGAGGGACTTTGTAGTAGAGAAGGGGATGCTTCCTTGTGTTGGGTGTGTAGGTATTGTGCATGCCATTCCAGAAAGATCTTGTGGAGGTGTCCTTAGATCTTGAATGAGCCACTAGCTTAGCCAGTATACCCTTCTGCTGCCTTAACAGCCTGATAAACCCAAATGAGATTGGCTTGGCTGACGAACTAATAAACCCAATTGTATATTGGCTTAGCTGGGCAGCCTAATAAACCCAATTGGATATTGGCTTGGTTGAGCAGCTTGATAAAGCCAACCAGTAGTTGGCTTGGATGTGTCTTGTTGTGCATTTTGGCCATGTGTGTAATCCTTGGCTGGACAGTTTGATAAACCCAACTGTATGCTGGCTTGGCTAAGTAAGCCTAATAAAACCAGTAGTGTGATGGCTTGGATGAGTATTCTGATAAACCCATCAATTAGTTGGCTTGGTTGGTCCTTAATGTGAATGTTGGCTTGACTACCTCTAGTATGATAAACCCAACTATTGGTTGGCTTGGTTGTGTAGCCTAATAAACCCAAAAGTGTTTGGTTTGGTTTCCTATAGCCCGATAAACCCAATTATGTATTGGCTTGGCTGGTCAAATTGATAGACTCAACTGAAGGTTGGCTTGACTATGTGTGATATGATCTGGCTATGTGTGAGTCTGTTGTTCCCTGGTTCCTTGTGGAAATCATGCCCAGCTCAGGGGTGGTATTTGTGTTGAGAGTTTGATGAATACAACTGGCCTATGGTTGGGTGGAATGTTGTAGGACAATTTCATCTTCAAAGATAAGTATTTTGTTGTATTATTTCTGCAATGTATTTGTTTATGAATATGTTGAATATGATGAAAGCTTATTAATGATTTCAGTAGAGTTTATTGTTGATTAAATGTTCATGCATTTGCATATGTATATGCCTTGTATGTTTCAATACATTTTTCTTATGATCATGGAGGCTAGAAGCCTGCTGACAGAGTCAGAATGCATCTGACTTAAGTGTTTCCGCACCCCAGAATCGACCTACGGAAGGCAGAAGTAGAAAAAGAGCCAAAAGTCCTAAGGAAAAGTTGGATTTCCAATTCCCAAAGTCCGTTGTGGAGGGAAGAATTCGGAAGGCGAAATTTGGTGAAATAGAAAAAGGCTAGGGAAAAAAGTTAGATTTCGTATTCCCGAAGTCTGTTGTGGAGGGAGAAAGTCAAAAGGTGGAAGTCGACAAAATAGAAATAGGCTAAGGCAAAAAGTTGGATTTTCGAACCCCGAAGTCCGGAGTCCGAGGTCGGAAGTCAGAGGCCGAAATTCGGGAAACCAAAATATAAATCTATTGTTTTGTGGATTTCCGCATTCCAAGGTCGAAAAGTGGAAGTCGAAATGTCAAAAGTCAAAAAACGGGAAACCGAAGAATCAAGTACTGCATTTCAGGATTTCCGCTACCCGAAGTCGGAAGTCGAAAGTGGGAAAGGCGGAAGGCCAAAACGCGGAAGTCAAAAAAGTTAGTTTTAGTGCGGAAACGACTTTTTTGGTTGCAGAGTGGATATGTAAGCTATGGAATGATTGTTACAGTGGTTTCTAAGTCTAGGAATGAATGTAAAAGGATGAACATGACCCACAACTATGTTCTAAGAAGAGAGAGAGAAGAACAAAGGTTCTTTAATAAATTTTAAATTATTTTGCACATCAGTCAGGTGTATGGGCACCTAGTACATGGTCATCGTGGTATATTAGAGTGGTATCAAGTAGTGGGGACGCTACAGTGTTGTATCAGAGCAAGATTATCAATCTCGTTTACCCTCCAAGGCAGGAGGGGACATGACAGTTTAGGAATGATGAATTGTGGAGGTTGAACCATGGCCGCCTGAGGAAAGTGTTCAAGAGTGGATAAACACTTTACTGCATACACAATGGGAGGTATGTAGGTCTCCTAAAAAATAGTTGAGTTACAGGCCTTCCAGCTTGCCCAAATGATAAGTATGGGAAGAGCACTAAAATATTGGTAGGATGAGTCTTGGAGACATATATGGAACGTTTCAACAAGATTGATTCCTTCCCACTTGAATGGTATATAGGTGATATCTAATACATATTTCCATATGTCAGCAATGTAGGGGAAATCAATGAAGAGATGGGTGATGTCCTCACCATTATTGTAGCATAGTGGGAATATTCATGGGCCACACAGGTAGATCTTAGATAGGTGCTCCCATATGGGAATCTTATATACCAAGGAAAGCCACATGAATAACTTGGATTTTATAGGATAGTGTAACTTCTAGATCTATATCATCCACCGTTCTGGTGGGGCATGATCATTTTTGAAATGCAGTTGTAGATAACCCATTTTTGGGGTATAAGAACGCCCATTCAAATTATTGGTCCATCTGATGGAATCCTCTGAAGCAGAGAGGTGAAAGTGACACCTCACAAGATCTAGTATATAATAGCCCCATATTTCTTTATCATAATTGTTAAAACCCAAAAACTAATAGGTATGCCAAACCTAATGGAAGGTCGATGAAGCCCTTTGATCCACTATTTGGTGAAGAAAAATGTAGCCCATGTCAATAAGATGTTCAATCATGTAAGTCAGGAATCGATAATCATTCCTCAATATGATCCATCTATCAAACCCTAGGAAAAATGATTTCCCATTACCTATATGCCAAGATATCTGAGTAGTTATATATTTCCAATGAGTAGAATCCTATCGAGGTGGGTTTCCTAGAGATCTCATCCAATCCTGTATAGATAGCATATATATGTATATCCAATGAATGATGTTGACCCATGTTCCATCATATGTGAGTAACTTCTGTCGAGATGGGTTTCCTGGAGATCTCATCCAATCCTGTATAGATAGAAAATATATGTATATCCAATGAATGATGTTGACCCATGCTCCATCATATGTAACTTCTATATGCCCTTGGAAGACAGAGCCTTAGAGAAATATTGATGATGCATGAGGCCCCAACCTCCCATATATTATGGCAAGGAAAGTCTTTTCCATGATATCCAATGATAGTGTTTACCATCATGCAATTTTTTCCAGAAATATTGGAAGCCAATTTTACGAATCTAAGAGAGAGTTCATGACGGGACATATGTCAATATAACCCAATAAATAGGTATACCATCCAAAATCGATTTCAGGAGTGTATAGCGGTCTGTTATAGAAAGATAAGTATTATACCATAGTTTTATTTTACCTTCGATCCTTAGAAACATCCATTTCCAATTAGCTTTGGAATAATCATTGGGCTTAATGGAGAATCCCAGATATTTAAGCCCATGGTAAACATCACTTATCTCAAATTGAACAGTTACGTGATCCATACAGATAGATGTTCATCAATACACATAAAATAAATAGTATGTTTCCTCTCGTTACAAGACATACCTATAGCATTATATAATAGTTTGAGAATATCATGAATATGGTGCATCTCACTCCTAGAACCATCAGAGAACAAAAGTATGTCATCAACAAATAGGAGGTGGATAATATAAATCTTGTTCCTAAACTTGAAACCCTTTAAACATCCATTAGTCCTAGAAAAGATAATGAGTCTACTAAGTTATTCCATGATAAGAAGGGAAGGTACTGGGGAAAGCGGAAATACTTGTCGAATCCCCCTTCCCGGTCGGAAGAAATACGATGTCGAGCCATTGATCAAGACGACAAAGGAGACTGATTGTGTAAATGATAGAATCCAATTAACAATGGGGAGCTTGAAAACCATATGAAAAAGTGCTACGCAGACAACTGTCTAATTAACCCTATCATAGACCTTGGTGGGATCATCTTTGATGATGACCATAGGTGCTTTGGAGAATTTAGTTGAATGGAGGACCTCTTGTGAAATACTAATGGCGTCATGGATTTTCCATCCTTAAAAGAAAGTGAATTACTCAGATGAGACTCATTTAGGAAAAATTACCTTAAGCTATACATCAATGACCTTGGAAATAAGCTTATAGATAACATTACAGAGTGATGTAGGCCTTAAATCCTCCATGTGCTTAACATGCTCTATCTTAGGTATCAACGTTAAGAGGGTAGTGTTGAAAGAATCTAATACTATACCCTCTGTCCTAGAATCCTCAACACCCCTAAGAAGATCGTTACTAATAACATCAAACATACCAACATAAAATTCAATAGGCCAACCATCAAGTCTGAACTCTTATTCAGATGCATAGATTTAATGATAAATAATGATTCCTCCTTATTCATGGGAGCATTGAGAGAAATGTTATGATAAAATGATACTATCCTCGGTATATGAGATAATACCCCCATCATCAATTTAATAGAAGCATTTTTGTCTTCCATGAATAATTTATCAAAGTTCCAGACACCCACATTCGCAATATCATGAAACCTGGTAACCATAGTGTGATCTTGGACTTCAATTTCACATATGGAATTCTAATGTGTTTTGTGTTTGACTAATTTGAGAAAGTATTGTGTTGTTATCACCATGTTGTAGTCAAGTATCCCTTCTTTTGAGATGGATGGTAGCTTCCTCTTGAAGTAACAATCGTTTTTTTATGGGTCTCCATGTTGAGGATTTCATCTCTTTGTTGATCATAGATAAAAACCCCTGGGTTTTCTTGGTATAAGCATGTTGATATGTCCTCAATAGCTGATAGATCCCTCATCCTGCATTGACAAAAATTGGATCTCCATGGGATGGTCACTGATTTAAGTAGTTTCAGATTTTCCAGAAATTGGATGATCTCAAAAGAGGGGTCCAAATCACAATAAGGTAACCAATGATTGCAGACCAGTTCTTTGAATCCATCCACCTCGATCTAGGTCACATTGAATTTGAAGGGTGCAGTAAGTCCACTTTTAATTCCATGAATATAGAGAAGTGGTCCAAATCACCCTCATCTCCCACCCATTGTCTAATCAATGGGATAACATCCATCAAATGTTCATTTATGAGGAAACGATCCAAATATTTAGCAGCATGTTGAAGGCCAATGCACGTATACCTCCAGGATGGTTTAAGAACAATCGAGGCAATATAAAAAAGGTTCATGTCCTCGAAGTTCTTAGTAAATTAGTTTGATAGAGGATCTTGATGGACAGATGAACCCCATGATTCGGACTCACCAATAGAAAAAATAAAATCCCCTGTGAGAATGAAGTTTCTAGGTGAATGAAAACCAGCAGATGATAGGTTATCCCAAAAAAAAAGTCTCTGAGTGTGTGGTCCATAAATATTAAGAATAGAGAAGGTCATTCCTAAATATATGCTTATAAAATTGGTACCAAGACCTGAGGGGATCCCCCAATTAGAAGAACAGTCCATAGTACAGGTGTTCTATCCCATAATCAAGCCACTTGATCAGCCCAATGCATCCAAAGAATGAAATTCCCATCCAAGCAGTAATGAAACCAAGACAGATATAGAAGAGTCACCTGTAGTAAGATTTTCTTGAATGAGAAGTAGTTTTGGATGATATTTATACACCGAAAGTTTGAGGGCAAGTCTCTTAAAGGGTTTCCCTAACCCCCTAATGTTGTATGAGATGTTATATTTTTATCATTTAATCAACATGACCTAGGATATTATCTGAGAGAATAACATGCACAACAATAATCATAAGAGACAAGAGACACAAAGATTTTTCCTCGAGGAAACCATAAAGGAGAAAACCCCGCAACTTCCTTAGAGATAGAATGAGCACCAATAGCAAAAGTAAAACATAAAACACAAAGATGATCTCTGATAGTTGTTCTCTCTCTCACTTGTGCAAGCTCCTCTTCTCTCACTCATGCGCTACATTTGAGTGAGTGTGTGTTGCAAATAGAGAGTCTCACTCTCTATTTATACTAGTTTTCCACTTGACAATTACTTACCAAGGCCGAGCTCGCTAGGAGATTCTAATTACCCTAGTACCCCTCAACTGTGGGGGCTATTTCTCTGACTTACAGCAGAGGGTTAACCTCTATGAATTTACATGACTTTATTATATTAATGATTCTCCCGATAGGAACATCGAGGTACAACATAAGATATACAAGCGAATATATTCTGAAGTTACACATAGATCAACACTCCCTCTTAACTAGGAAGGCATTCTCTTGACACAGTTCATCAGCACAATTCTTCATCACTAGATCATTCATCAAAGTTGGATCATCATCAAGGCTAGATCATCATCATCATTGGATCATCATCAAAGCTAGATCATCATTGCTCCCGCTATCTCGAGCAAATGGTGTTATCTCTCAATTCTACTCGTCATAGGAAGTTCTACATAGCCCGCCCTTTTTCATGTTGGATGTAGGCCTAGCCTCAATGTAGTTCTTCATCAACAAAGCCAGCCCTTTTTCATGTTGGATGCACCACCTTACCCTTGCAAGGACTTCCCCTATAGATCCAACCCTTTTTCATGCTAGATGCACCACCTTTCCTCGGCAAGGATTTCCACTACAGAGCCAGCCCTTTTTCATGTTGGATTCAGTACCTTGCCTCTGCAAGGATTTCCACTACAGAGCCAGCCCGTTTTCATGCTAGATGCAGTACCTTTCCTCTGCAAGTATTTCCACTACAGATCCAGCCCTTTTTCATGCTGGATGTAGTACCTTGCCTCTGCAAGGATTTCCACTACAAATCCAACCATTTTTCATATTCGATGCATTACCTTGCCTCTACAAGGATTTCCACTACAGAGATAGCCTTTTTTCATGTTGGATACACTACCTTGCCTCTGCAAGTATTTCCACTACAGAACCAACCCTTTTTCATGTTGGATGTAGTACCTTGCATCTGCAAGGATTTCCACTACATATTCATCCCTTTTTCATGTTGGATGCAATACCTTGCCTCTGCAATAATTTCCACTACAGAGCCATCCCTTTTTCATGCTAGATGTAGTACCTTACCTATGCAAGGATTTCCACCAAAGATCCAGCCCTTTTTCATGTTGGATGTAGTACCTTTCCTCTGCAAGGATTCCCCCCTTCATATCATCTCGAAGCACAAACTAGATACACATAACAAAACATTCACATTCATTGGCATGGTAGGACACACCTACTACCATCTAGGAAAGGATTCTGCACTTATATCCACCGACATGGTATGACACACCTATTGCCATCCGGGAAGGGCTCATGTGTATCACTTCCCCTTGGAGGGAAACTCGATCTGAAGAACACCAAGCTTCTCTCTGAAGTATTCAAACTTCACTCTAACCAATGGCTTGCTTAACACATCAGCTATATGCTCGTCTGTCACAACATACTTGAGCTTCACTACTCCTCTCTACACCATATCCCTGATATAGTGATACTTGGTCTTGATATGCTTTGACTTGTCATGGAACACCGAGTTCTTTGACAACTTCACACAGCTCTGGTTGTCGCAATATATACAAGTAGCATCTAACTCTAGATCAAACAAATTAGACAGTAGCTTCCTCAACCATACTGCCTCACAACTAGACGAACAATCTGCGACATATTCTACTTCAGCTGTACTCAGTGCCACGCAGGACTGCTTCCTGCTAAACCAAGAGATCACACCTAATCCCATACTGAAGCAACACCCCGAGGTGCTCTTTCTATCAATGGCACTACCTATCCAATCCGAATCAACATAACCTTCTAGGTTAATATTCTGATTCGCCTCATACTTGAGCCCATAATCAAATATACCCTTTAGGTACCTTAGAATATGCTTTATATCAATCAGGTGAACATGTATCATATTTGTCAAGAACTGGCTCAATGTGTTCACAGTAAAGCAAATATCTGGTCTCGTATTCGTTGGGTTCATAAAGGACCCAATCATTTGACGATACATCGTAGCATCAACCAACTCTGATGAAGCATCACTCAATAGCTTCAGGTTGGATTCCATAGGTGTGTCCATGGCCTTGCAGCCCATCATCCCGAACCTCTTCAGGATCTCCACTACATACTTCCCTTGTCCAAGGGAGATTCCTTCGACACTTTTCCACACCTACATGCCTAGAAAGTAATGCATTATACCCAATTCCTTCATCTCGAACCTGGAAGCAAGTCTCCTTCTTGCAATTTTAGTGAGTTCCTCTTTTCCTGTTGGGAACAAGTCATTGACATATAACATGAGCATCACTAGTATTCCACCTTCAACCTTGAAGTAAAGGTTGGAATCCTCTTTACTCTCAATAAATCCTAGAGCCATCAGTAATTTGTCCATCTCATCATATCATGTCGAAACTCAGGATCTTCTGCAGACACTCCCTCTGAAGTAGAGCATCATTCTCCCTCTTCCTTTCGTACTCTATGTATTCTATACTAGAGTGACAAGTAGCTTCCTCTACTACTAATATTCTATATATCCATCTAGGGTCACTGGATACCAAGATCCTCTACCTTAAAACTTTTCAAAAGTTCTTCTCACACCCATCTCTGAGCTTGTCATCCTCTATAGGATTTCATTTTCAACCTTGTAGAAAAGGTTGAGATCTTCATCACTCTAGGTGATCTTCAAGCTCTTCATGTATGTGTTATCCCATGGGTGCCTTCTCATCTCGTACAAGGCCTTCTTTTATTTGCACACATGAGTCTTCCTATCATGTCTCTCAACTCCCAATGGCTACAAATGTGTCTTTGTAGACTATGCCTTCTTTCTATGAGAAGCTTTGTGCTACGAATATTGCCTTGTATCCCACGATGTTACCATCTACTGCATGCTAGATTTTGTAGATCCATATGGAAGATACTACGGACTTCCCTACAGGTCTCGATACTGCATCCTAGATATAATTCTTCTTGAACTTGTACCCTCCTTCCCTTTTTTCTTGGCTACTTCTTCATAGCTGGAAGGTTCTGCATCAATGATGTCACTCAACAGTGCCACATAACTGCATTGTGTCTGAGACCTCTTTCTTTCTTTGAAAGTATCGTCATATTATTCTTCATCTTAGATTATTTCTCGAACTGTCATCACTTGTTCTTCGGAACAAGTCTCATCCTTCTTTTCTTGTAGGTGATTGTACGCGATCTTTCCTACAAGTCAAATGCATTAGTTGTATGGTTAAAAACATTTCATAAGGCATATTCATAATGGAAAATTCTTATGCATAAAGATATAATCATGCAACTATTTTAGCCAATACAACATTTATCCATATCTCACAGAAACTTTCTATATGCCTTCCATCTCTACCATGACATCATTGAGATTGTGCACTAATCTAGTATGTCAGCAAAGAGGTTTCATTCTAGATAAGTAGCAATGGAGAGTTGTATAGCACCATGGGATACTTACCCATCACATGCATATTAGTAGTATACTGTCATTAATGCAAACATTCTATCATGCATAACACATCAACTGGATATAAACAAATGCATAACAAAATAATATCATGAAATGAAAATTGAATACTTATCTTCATTCTTTTCGTGGTAGACTCCTTCTTGAGCCTTCAACTTCATCATCTTTGTCATTCATAACAACATCATTTCTTATCCAAATGCTAAGATGGATAAGATGTAATTCCTTAATATTCCTCATCGCTTGAGGGATCTTCTTTGGATCGTGAGAGATTGATCTTCAGTTGCTCCCATTTTCTATTCTCTTATTATGAGTCAAGCTTCTTCTTGTGTGCGCTCTTCCCAGATTCTGCTGAAGGTAATCACTTCCTTCTAGCATACATTCTTCGAATGATTGAATCCCATGATCCTGGGAGGTCATTCAAGGTGGTTATAACAATATCTTATTCTTCATCATAGAATCGAACACTTCCTTTTGGTGTCTTTAAGGATGACACATGAGGAATGAGATGATATTTAATAGAATATGCAATGATCCTCTTGGCTCTAGCCTTATCCTTATCTCCCTCTGGCTCTTATAACTTCTTAACTGAAATACTGATCTAAGTCAATTTCTTCAAGGATCACAGAGTTCCTATACTTCTTCTAATTTATATTCTTCCCTTCAAATAGCTTGGTCAATGAATCATACATCTATTTAGGTGTCTTTAGGGAAGACACTTGTGGTATAAGGTGATCCTTGATAGAATTAGCAATAATCATCTTGGCCTTGACCAAGTTCTTCTTGTGTAATTCTTTAGCCTCATCTCCCTCTAGAACTGGAACCTCTCCACTTATGTAGGTGTCCAATTCATTTTCTTCAAGAACCAGTGAGATTCCATACTTCCATGCTTGGAAGTTGTCAGCTTCACCAATCTTGTCATCAAGCTGGTGTGATTAGTCATTTTGAAATGAGAACCTCAAATGTAAATAGCAAAAATTTAGATCTTATCGATTTGAGGTGTCCATCTTGGTTCCGGAGCTGGCTGATCTAGGGTTTGTCAAAGAAACCCTAATTTTCAAAAATTGGAATTTCAAAATTTTGATTAGATAAAAAGATGGGCCTCTTCAAGGCTAGCTGTCCAATGTACTCCTTTTCTCAAAATAGTGGAGGGAAGCTACCAGAATAGGAATCCCTAGTTTTCCAATTTCTTCTACAGAAATGTCAGATATTGTTTATGCGGTATCTCTAAAATTACTGCACCCCTAGGTCTGAAATTTTGTACTGAGGTAGCCTCGTTTGTCCTCTTTCCAACACCATAGGTTTGAGAAGAATTGGTTTCACCAATTGTGACTTGTGAGATTTTTCCCAAGGTGACTTGTTTCAGGACTGTTCAGCATAGCAAACTTGTACAGACTTTCACATGTCACTGTTTCACCTTCGGGGTCGGGATGAATTCGGGGACAGGTTGGAACCCTGATTTAAAGGAATCATATCTCCCATAATATAGAGAATATGAGGCTGAAACTTTTACATAGGGTACATAAGGAATTTATATTCATCCTATAAAAGTTTCGGCTCTTGATCCTTCTCCAATATCAAGATATAGTGAATGCATCAAAATTACTAGTTTTAGTCATTTAGGGTTTTCTGGTCCGGGATCAAATTAGGGTTTGACTTTCTCGAAGTTTTACCCAACCACAAATTTTGATCTTGGTCTCTAAATTTCGATTTTGAGGAGAAAAATCCTATGCTGGGCTCACTAAAAAATTCCTCTTCTGTAAAAATCCCTAATCTCCCGCAGTAGTGACAGGTCAAAAACTGAAAAATGCCCGAAATCAAATTATGCTTCGATATACAGATGTGCCCTTCAATGGAGAGTTAGCCTAGCCTCCTTTTGTTGATGATCTATGGAGAGAGACCCAAAAAGTAAGAAGCCCTAGCTTTTGCAGCTGCACAGTGTCTTCTTCTCAGGTTAGCTCTGATTCCATGTTATATTTTTATCGTTTAATCAATATGATCTAGGATCTTATTTGAGAGAATAACATGCACAACAATAATCACAAGAGACAAGAGACACAAAGAGTTTTCCTCGAGGAAACCATAAAGGAGAAAACCCTTCAAATTCCTCAGAGATAGAATGAGCACCAATAGCAAAAGTAAAACCCAAAACACAAAGATAATCTCCGACAACTGTTCTCTCTTTCACTTGTGCAAGCTCCTCTTCTCTCACTCATGCGCTACCGTTGAGTGAGTGTGTGTTGCAAATAGATAGTCTCACTCTCTATTTATACTAGTTCTCCACTTGACAATTACTTACCAGAGCCGACCTGACTAGGAGAGTCTAATAAACCTAGTACCCCTCAACTGTGGGGACTATTTCCCCAACTTACAACAGAGGGTTAACCTCTATGACTTTACATGACTTTATTATATTAATGATTCTCCCGATAGGAACATCGGGGTACAACATAAGATATACAAGTGAATACATTCCGAAGTTACAAATACATCAACATGAGATGCACAACATTAATCAACAACACCATCAAGCCCCCTTAATAGTATTTTATTTTATGGCTCTGACCTCTAGAGATGATTGATACCGAGATTTGGCCATCACCGACCGACAATCTCATAGTCTCGTTGATAAACTCATATTAACCATAGGACAGACCAAAGCATCAAGAAGAATGCTATCCTTCCTAGTAGATGAGTGTGTGTGGTAGTGAGTCAATGGTGGTCTGTTGCTCGAATCACATGGATCCATACAAATCGCTAGGTCCATATCAGGTGAAAGATGATGGATAGGGGTACCTACCATCGTCAAGGAGTCATGTAAGGAGCACTATGAGTGATTAGGTGAGTCGTTAGGGTATGAAAGGGAGGAGGCAATAGAAAAAATGAATGAGTAAGGTCGAGATACATTAGTAGGCAAGTCTGAGTCATTCCTATCAGGTCATAGTGGTTTATCCATATGATAAGCCTCCTCAAGAAAGGGTAGGGTTGTGATAGCGAAAGATGGTAATGTAAAGAGAGGGTAGGTGGAATGGGTGTATGAAGAGATGTATGGAAATTTTTTAGGCTGATTATAGGGTTGAACATGATATAAGCCAGGATATGGCCATCTGACAGAGCTTAGGGTTAAATGGTCAAGCGGGTGGGTGGGACAGAGAGTGTATAAGAGGGTGGTGGAGGGGCTGACACTTCCATGTTCGGGGTAGAAACAAAAAGAGGATGAGACAAAGATGGATTATATGAATGGGGAATTGGATCACACTTACCCCCAAATACGCAGGAACCAAGCACCATGAAGGTTCATTAGGTAGCTCAGTTTAGGAGCAGGAAGACATAAATTCCAAGGATACAGTTTGAGCCTTATCGGTAGCCTTCAACCAACAATTGGCATGCACAGACCCTGAGTGAAGACAATCCTATGTTGTAAAATCCCGATGAGTAGGGAATGCAGATGGCCCACATAGCTCATGCCTCTCATTCACCCATAAAAACTCCAGTCCCCCTGTCTCCTATCCTGATGCAGAGTGAAGGGTCATAGCTTGTTCAGATTAGATGTGTCTAGAAAATGGTTGGTCATAGTCATGAATGAGGTGGCCATAAACATGGCACCGATTACAGTGTAAAGGTAAAACAATGTAATTAAGTTCCTGTGTGTAGGTATATTTTCCCTCGTAGATGTTGATGGATTATGGTAATACCTCATGGATATCTAGCTCCACCAATATATTGGAAACCGCCATATTACTTGTCACCTCAAAACTATCAGCTACATGCAAAAATTCCTCAAGAGAAAATACAATGAGAGCAAAAATCTCCAGCGTCTATAGCTCGAGGGGGAGCCCATGTAAGAAGAGGCTATGTATTTTTCTTACTCGAATCAAATGTGGGAGGGGCCATATTTTAACCTTGAAGTGGAGATTCCATCGTAACTAGACCCCTCAAGCAATTTGTGAACATCGCCCGAAGGGTTTAAGATGGCTCCAAACCATCCCTTGGCCAATATAAATCACTATGGGTGATAACCTAGGAAACTCCATATAGTACGCACCCATTCCTTAAATGAATCCAGAAAAAGGTTACCACCACGAAAGCACCCAACAATGGCATTCTTTGTATAGAGAAAAATGTGTGCATAGGAATATCACCACCCAGCGCTAAATTAATTTTTCCCTCTGCTTAACACATCTTTTACGACATTTACTAGATACCCACGTCCCATGAGGGATAGGTTGATGAGCATTATGTTTTACAGGGTTATCTACAACATAAGAAAGAATGGGATGGTCATAATCAATCAGGGAACTTATATGGATTTGAGGTAGTGTAGTCGTAGAGTAGCTGCGCATGAGGGGATGAGAGCCCAAACCAGGTGTTCCATAATGGTTCACCAGTAATCCTTCCATAAGAAAAAGGAACAAGACAATAGATATGTGGAAAAGAGAGCTCGAAGTGAACATGACAAACGATGCTTGGAAAATAGAGCTAAAAGTGAAAGATAATAGTGAATGACATTAGGCCTAAATGATTACTTACATTGAGATCGGTAGGTATAGGTGGGAGGGTATAGGGATGACAAGTCGCTATAAAAACACTAGAAAACCCATTCTAACACCACCTAGGGGAGTAAAGAGACATAACCTCAAAGACCCCTATCAGAACCTGCATTAGAGGAGGATTTTCCATAAAAACACTATAAAACGTAAACCATAGTCGTCATGATAGAAACTCCATCATCGCCACGCTTTTGTGTGACTTATTGTTATTATGTTTAGATTTACAATTATTAATAAAATCTAATTTGAATATTGTATCTAAATAAAATATCAAAGTCTATGCATTTTACAACATCATTATAATATCATAATCTATACACTATAGGATTTACTCGTAGTTGACGAGCATATTTTATTGCTATAGATATGTTTGAATAACAATATATAATATATATTTATATTTATGTCGATAGACATTTGTTATTTGAGATTTGGGGTGCCAATCGCCTATGATTTTTCATCTACGGGAGAGGATGAGACAAATATGCTGTCGAGATTGATTCTATGGTGATCGTTCAAAATTCAAAATAAACAATTATAAAAAAAAGAATATAAAAAATAACTGGTAGCTAGTTGATGAATGGATAACTAGTAACAATGCATGGATAACTCATAGTGGATGAATGGACAACCAACATTTCATGGTATATCACTAAAAGAATGTGAGATAAAAATAATTGATAGTTGATAAATGGATAACAAGAAGAACGTCAGTGATAACATGTAGCTAGGCATGAATAACTCAATGTTGAACCTGTTTAACTAAAAGAATATGAGGAATAAAAAAATATTTCCAAATTGTCTTCCATACCACAACTATCTCTCAACCATTTGATCCCTATCAATGTGATCTAGCCACAAACTATATGACTATGCTAGAAAGTTATTGTTTATCATCGACATAAAATAAGTTTAATATTTTAACAAAGAACCAAAAATCCATCAACA
>LPNX011060325.1:44517-94601 GCA_001517045.1 Pseudotsuga menziesii | reverse complement strand
TATATATCTTTGACTATCCATATTTATATTCAAATATTTTGATGTGATGACATTGAAAGAAAAAATAAATTAATTTAAACATAAGATTATTTTTAATATGATAATAATATTTTAGAAAACTCTTTTTTTTATAGAAAAACTATCAAACACTTTCTAAATTATTTGTGACTGTTTTTAATTAGAATTTTTCGTTTTTTTCCAAAACATGTGAGAAAACATATATTCTTATCCCTTAAACCTATATGTTCTTATTTACAACTCTTAACACTTAAACTAATTTACAAAGTTATATATATATAATCACTTTGCACCTTTTATATATATATAGTTGAGTAATCATTTTGTATCTTTATATTTTATTTTTTAATTAAATTTTATAAATATTTGTAAGCCCTTGTTTTTTTTGTTTTTTTTTTCAATGTGGTTCACGCGCCGGCTTGACCGACGGGCTACGTCCATGGAAATAAATCAGGCAAGCCCACCAGAAGGGGCCTCACACCTTCGGCACACTTCATGCCTAACCCCCAATAGCGTCAATGAGGATTGAACCCGTGACCTCTATACCGAGAGGCCTAGCAACGGGTGCTCAACCAATTGAGCTAACTCTTGGGGCTTGAGCCCTTGTTTATTATGAATTAGATATTTTGATTTTAATATAATTAAAAAAATGTAATCCATAAAAAAAATGTTTCTATAAAGTTTTATTTAAAATATAACTTTGTTTTTTTAAGAAAGTTTTATTTAAAATATATATATAACTTTGTATTTTTTTTTTAACTTGAGTTGAGTTGTGAAGTGTTTTATTTGATTCATAATGGAAATCCATGAATAGAAATCTCTAAGGAGTTAGATCTTTTGGTTTTAATAATATTGGTTTTGTTTTTTTTAACTATTAAATTGAATTGAGGTGTGAATGGAAACGTTTTATTTGATTCATAATTGACCTATATGGATATTATAAATAAAAATCTTTAATGAGTTAGATATTTTGATTTTAATAATATGCGGAATAATGTAATTTAAAATATTTATTTTAAAATTTATAATTTTTAATAAAATTATTTTTTTAAATTGAATAGAAGTGTAATTTGAAAGGTTTTATTAAAAATTCTTGGATGCGGGTGACTGCTCCACGGATCAGCGACACGCCTTCCCTTGATCCGAGCGACAGACGTGTGGCGATCATCATGTTAACCTCGGCTGCGATGACACTTATGAGAACCTTCGTCGTCCTCCAAGCGTGGGAGCAAAGTAGACCGTCACCTCCGCACCTGCGACGTGGGGTGGCAAAGATCCAGTTCAATCCTAGCCTTCAAGGCTCTGCATCGTCATTCATGGCTCGTACTATGGCAGGGAGGGAGAAGGTCTTAAGCGCGGTGGTGTGGTATTTGGACATCAGGGTTCGGCTTTGCTCGACTAAGCACACGCCTTGGCCTGTTGAGCGTCTGAAAACTCATAGTGAGTCCACCACCCCGGATTGCATCTTGTTAATTGATAATCTATGGAAGAAGAAGCGCATCAGGGTCAGTATGTCACAGCAGCATGGAACTCCGTGAAGAGCCACCTCGGGCAGAGGCAAAGCACTGCGCGGATGTAGTTTTCAGGTGGCAGCAGACTATGAACCGCATATCTCTAACAGGGTTCGTGTCCTCGTGGAAGCTTGGTAGAACCGCATTCTAAATCAGAAGTTGGAAACGAGACAAGATGGTAGCCAAATCAATCACTATTGGCTCATGAAGAACATGCTCTATAATTTAATGGAGGATATTCTTACCAATTGGGTGGATGCCAGAGACACTGTTCAAACGGTGAATACTAGAATCTCAGAGATCGATGCTCAGCTCACGACAATGGAGAGCTCATTCGCTTGGAAATGCAATGCAGGTATCTCAAGCCACAGAGGTCTGAATGGAGGAAACCATGACCAGGGTGGTGGTGGAAGCGGTAGCGCTATGGGTGGCTTGGATCTTCCTAATGGAGGCAGTAGTGGCTGTGCAACTAGCTGCAGCATTGCGCCTCCTCTTGCTCTGTCCTTCCCCATCCCCTCGACGATGGAGCCGTTATTCAAGCGTTTGAAGGAGATGGTCGCCTAGCAGCCTGCTCCGCAGCAGCAACAGCCTCAGATGCCTCTATTAATCGTGTATATTGATCTAGGAACAAAGCATCAATCTTATCAAAGATTAATCAACAAATAACTCACGAAATGGTGTAATTGGTCTACAGGAATAGTAGCCACTCTGTATTCACATAAAGAATGAATGATTACAATTACAATGTCATGCTACAGGCATGAATGAATGAGCAATTCGAATCCTCAAGGAGGTCATTCGAATTGAATGAGTGAGTCTATCTTAACTAACTGTAAGCCATGGTTCACACTTGGTTAACCACTGATCAAAACCCTAATTGACTCACCTAACCCCTAACTGAAGTCGGAGTGCAATAAATGACTGAGTCTCAACTGAAAGAGATCAGACACATGTCATAGCAAGCCAACCATCAAGTGCTAGCACTTCAATGACTTCAATGAACCCCGATGAGCTTAACTGAAGCTAAACTAAACATCAGAAGTTGGTGGAGGTGCCCCTGTTGACTCCAGTTCATTAAATAATATATTTAATGAGAGGAGGCGCCTTAACTGCCCTGTTTAACTGATTGTAACCACCAGTTAGCAATTAGGTGCATTAATATCACTCAGATCACCCCCGAAGTGCTCTAGTTAGCCTCCTCGAATGTAGGAGAAGGCTAAGTTATCCTCCTTGACTGAAGGTAAGCGCGGGTGTGACTGGATGATGTCAATTAATGCTCCACCGATGTCAATTAATGTCAATTATACTTAGGATAGTGGTTTAACTAGGCCAATTTGACCAAAAAGAGTGTGTATGGTGGTAAATGTCTCCAACACCCCCCCTTAAGCTATACTCGGGAGGAGTTAAAAAACACAAATGCATAAAAATGCTAGGGCCACAGCAACTAAGGCCATAGGTCACCCTGTACAATGCTGAAACTGAAACAATGCTCAAAACAAACTAAGTGAGGAAAAGAGGAAAAACCCAGTGGGAAAACCCCCCCTCAAGCTGAACACTGAAGGTAGTCTGAATCACCCTGATGAACTCACCCCCAACGGTGAACGGAGGTAAGTCAACTTCTTTTCTGAAAAGCTCTTGGTGAAGATGTCTGCAATCTGCTCATTAGTCGGATAGTATTGTAGAATGATGGTCCTGTCATGCACTAGCTCCCTGATATAGTGCATATGGATCTCTGCATGCTTGGTCCTCTGCCTGGTAACTGGATCCGTGGATATCTTAATAGCACTTTTATTGTCACAAAAGAGGACAGTGGACAAAGTACTACCAAGATCAAACTCTGAAAGAATGCCTTGCAACCAAACTGCTTGGATGCAAGCATTCACCGCTCCTCGATACTCGGCCTCTGCTGAAGATAGTGCTATGGCAGCCTGCTTTTTGCTTGACCAGCAAATGGGGCCACCACCAAACATGAATACATATCCGAAAGTAGACTTTCAATCAATAGAATCACTCGCCCAATCGAAATATGTGTATCCAACCAGCTCTAGCTCGGAGTCTGCAGCATAGTGAATGTCGTAGGTCCCGGTTCTCTGAATATACTGGAGGATCCTCTTGGCTGCCTTCCTATGAAGATCATGAGGTTGTTGCATGTATCTTGATACAGCATTCACGGCATAACAAATATCAAGCTGAGAATGTGTCAAGTACAACAAGCTACCAATCAGCTGTCGATAGATAGTGCAGTCCATGGGAGGTGTGCTTTTTCCTTCTTCAAGGCTGATCCCTGAAAGGAAAGGGAATGGTGCAGGCCTACATTCAGCCATGTTAAACTTGACTAACAGGTCTGAAATTTATTTGGACTGAGTGACCATAACCCCATCATAATTTTGCTCAATTTCGAGCCCCAAAAATTGTTTTAGAAGCCCCAAATCACTCATTTCAAAGGCATTGTGGAGAGCAGTTTTGATGGCTGAAATGAAGGCATCTATGCTACCTGTAATCAGTAAGTCATCAACATATAAAACAATGATAATTATATGACCATCATACTGCTGTAAATACACATTTGGATCTGATCTACATCTCTGAAATTTTTACGAGAGAAGGAAGGCATCCATCTTGGAATACCACTCTCTTGGGGCCTGTTTTAACCTGTCTAGTGACTTCTTTAGCTTGCAAACCAAAGATGGATCAGTGATGTATCCCTCAGGCTACTTCATGTATATCTCCTCATGAAGATCTCCATGTAGAAAGGCTGACTTAACATCCATGTGATGCACTTCCCAGTGCTTGGATGCTAAAATTGTCAAAACAAGGTGGATGGAGTCCATTTTTGCAATCGATGCAAAGGTCTCATGGTAGTCCACTCCTTGGACCTGAGAGAAACCTTTTGCCACCATCCTTGCCTTATATTTGTAGGTGCTTCCATTAGCAGAAACTTTGGTCCGAAACACCCACTTGCATTGAACCAATTTCCTTCCTAGAGGAAGAGAAACTAGCTCCCAAGTAGTGTTTTTCTGAAGAGAATTCATCTCTTCATCCATGGCAACTTGCCATCTCGAATCCTTCCAAGCATGATAGTAGGATTTTGTATCTGAACTAATCATCAAATAGCAAGTTTCAGATAGGAAATTATCAAGACAAGAGAGCGCAATACCTGCTCTTTGGAAATCAGACCGGGTTCTCCTTGGATCATCTGGATTTCCAATGCTATCTCCTGCGGAGGAGAGTATCTGTCGGGCCCATGTAGGAAGATGATTTTGCACTTCAGGTTCTGGTTCAGCATTTGATGATTGCTGCACACTGATATTAGAAATTAGAGGATCCAAATCAGGGTCATCACCCCCAATTTCATCATCCAAATATTCAGCAGAATAGGAAGGAAATTCAGCAGTTTTCTCCTTCACTAATTCCACCTCCTGAAGAGGCTCATCGAACTTGACACTTCTCTCGATGATGATCTGTTTGGTCTTGATATCCAGAAACTTGAACCCTTTAGATTCATCAGGATACCCAATAAACAGACATTCTATTCTTTGTGGTTGCAAATCCCTTCTTTTATCACGTGGAATCCAGGCCCATGCAGTGGACTGCAAAGCCCTTCTTTTATCAAGTGGAATACGGGCCCATGCAGTGGACCCAAACACCCATAGGTTTGACACATCCGGCTTGTGTCCAAAGTATGGTTCAAAATGGGTCTTCCCTTTCGCGGATGAGTGTGGCACCTTGTTCTAAAGGTATGCTGTAGCGTGCATGGCCTCAGCCCACAAATTTACAGCAAGCTTCTTGGATTCCAACATACAGGTGGTCATCTCCTTGAGAGACCGTTTCTTCCTTTCCGCTACTCTTTTCTACTGTGGAGTGTAGGGAATTGAATGTTGGACCTGAATACCACTTTAGGAGTATGTGTACAGCAACTCATTACTAACATACTCCCCTCCATTATCAAATCTCAAAATCTTGATCTTAAGCCCAGAGGCATTTTCGATCAAGGCCTTCAATTCAGAAAAATTTTCACATACTTCTGATTTCTTTTTGAGAAAGAAAACCCATGTATACCTTGAAAAATCATCAATAAAAGTAAGGAGATACCTTGATCCATTCATGGATGTGACAAGCATCAGACCGCTGATTTCAGAATGTGTCAGCCCCAATATGCATGTAGCTCAGTTTGCCTTCCCCCGATTGAACTTGTGCTCAGGGTGTTTTCCAATCACACAGCCCTTGCAAATTCCCATGGTTGCCTTAATGACTGGGAGGCCTTCAACCATGGAGTGTTTATGTAATTGCTGCAAATATTTGAAATTAATATGGCCAAACCTCTCATGCCACAGCCTACTAACCTCATTTCCATGAGTTAGCAGAGCGGTGGGCTTTGCATCCGCAACAAAGTGAGAGAACTCATAGGCTTTTGCATGATGGTTTGCAAGGCCTTTAGCAATGAGTTTCTCGGATGCAATTTCTGTTATCTCAACATCATTTGGGCTGAAAGAGACTCTCTTAGGCACTCCTATATGTGTCATTTGATAGACACTAAGGAGATTTGATGCCAGAGACTGTACATACAAAACATTAGAGAAAAAACCATTTTCAAGATCTACAGTACCTTGTCCTTCTGAAATGATGGTGGAGTCATCTCCCATGTGGATGGGGATGGATTTGCCGGTCTCCAAGGATGAAAAGGAGTCTCTTTTAGCCATCATGTGGTTCGAAGCTCTAGAATCAATCAAGAGTGCTTTGGACTTCGAAGTGCTTGCCATGAGGGCATGAGCTTTTTCATGCTGTGGTTCCCGATCTTGCTGATCTCTCCTCCGAAAGCTCTCCGGAAGATTGATATGATTCCTCTCAGGGAGAGAGGTAGCTTCATCAAGATTCTTCTTCATGCAGGCATGTTCAGGGTGGAATCCCTTCTCGCAATAAGAACACTTGACTTTTTCCTTGCCATGGTGCCCTTTTCCTTTGTTCTTCCTTGAGCCGGAAGACTCATCATGCTGCTGATTTTCAACTCTAGGTTTAGGAGCATCAAATTTAGTTTTTTGATTCTTTTGCTGCTTTTCTTTACTCTTCATATCTTTGGGCCCCGAGACATGGAGGGCTTGATCACAAGAATATCGGATGATCCCCATCTGGACAAGCTTGTCATGTTCACTTGTTAGGGACTCGATGAAGGAATTGAGTGTAGGCATCTTCCATCCAGGGGTTGTGAGCTTCCCCGCACGGAATGTAGAAACAAAAACTGAATAATCAGCCCCAAGTTTGGAGAGTATGGTGAGGATGAGTTGATCATCCTCCTTCTCCACTTTGCATTGCTTTAAGAGTAAAATAGTATGCTTGAACTTTGTGAAGAAATCATTCAGAGTCTCGAAATTGGAGGGTTGGAGAGACATGAGTTCATTTTCGAGCTGGTAAACCCTCAAGTCATCATGCTTTCCATATAGAGTCTCCAATTTGTCCCATATTTCTTTCAGAGTCTTCAATACCGCAAGATGGAAGAGAAGGTATCGAGAAATAGAGAGGCACAAGAAACCGAAGGCTTCATCCTTCCTGTTCAAGAATCTTGATTTTTCTATGGCGGATCCAGGCTCATCTTCAGTGTCCATGGTGACTCTAAAAAGTCCTATGGAGTGCAGCTGAATCTCCATATCACCTTTCCATGAGTGGAAATTGTATGGAGTCAAGAGATCTACTGAGGAGGCCATCTGGATGTGCTGGAGCGAATGCTTCACCTGTAGAAACCTGAAAATCAAAACAGAAAGGGCAATGTAAGGTCGGACAGCCTACACATTTTAGGCTTTCATCACACCCAGCATAGTCAATCAAGCAAGCTTGATCAACAAGTTCTTTACTTGGGGTTTTAAGTGGTAAGCCTTGGCTTCTGGTGCAGTGTTGGAATTTTGAGCTATTGCACAAATTTCATGCAGAAATCTGTCAAAAAGCCTATTTTTTGAGAGATAGAGCTTCGTCCCGCCGTAAGCTCTGATACCATATTAATCTTGTATATTGATCTAGGAGCAAAGCATCAATATCATCAAAGATTAATCAACAAATAACTCATGAAATGGTGTAATCGATCTACATGAATAGTAGCCGCTCTGTATTCACATAAAGAATGAATGATTACAATTACAATGCCATGCTACAGGCATGAATGAATGAGCAATTCGAATCCTCAAGGAGGTCATTCGAATTGAATGAGTGAGTCTAGCTTAACTAACTATAAGCCATGGTTCACACTCAGTTAACCACTGATCAAAACCCTAATTGACTCACCTAAACCCTAACTGAAGTTGGAGTGCAATAAATGACTGAGTCTCAACTGAAAGAGATTAGACACATGTCATAGCAAGCCAACCATCAAGTACTAGTGTTTCAATGACTTCAATGAACCCCGATGAGGTTAACTGAAGCTGAACTGAACATCAGAAGTTGGTGGAGGCGCCTTTGTTGACTCCAGTTCATTAAATAATCATTAAATAATATATTTAATGAGAGGAGGCACCTTAACTGACCTGTTTAACTTATTGTAACCACCAGTTAGCAATTAGGTGCATTAATATCACTCAGATCACCCCCGAAGTGCTCCAGTTAGCCTCCCTGAATGTAGGAGAAGGTTAAGTTAGCCTCCTTGACTGAAGGTAGGCGTGGGTGTGATTGGATGATGTCAATTAATGTCAATTATACTTAGGATAGTGGTTTAACTAGGCCAATTTGACCAAAAAGAGTGTGTATGGTGGTAAATGTCTCCAACAGCCTCCGTAAGTTGCCACCAACTCACCCAGCCAGTCGCAGGAGGAAAGAAGGGCTTGCCCCATAACCGAAGAAATTCTAGACATTCCACCTGTTTGATGACCAAGCCGTCTAGGTTTTTTAGTTTTTGCATTTTGTGTCAAGTGTTTTTTATGGGCTCTATTATCTATGCCTGTGTCTATTTCCAGGCCTATGTCTATGTTTATTTCAAGGTCAATGCATGTGCCTTTTTCTAGGTTGATGTCTTTGTTTATGTTGTTTTACTGTTAAAATATGTAACTATGTTAGTATATTGGCCTCGACTTTTACTTTCAAAGTGGAACAGTTTCGCCTTTGGCTCTCTCAGATGACCATCTTTTGAGAGGTCAAGGTGGTGACTTCACCTCCTTCGACCTCCTTTGGTCATGTTGAATTCTATAATTTTTTCCTCTGTATTATAATAGAATTAAGCAGCTTACAAAAAAAATTATTAAAATTTATATATTTTTTAATTTATAAGTTATGACAAAAGTAATATTTTTGTGTTAAGAGTTTTTGGATTTTTTTTTTTATTGTGTTAGAGTTTAACAATGTTCTATAATGTTTTACCTTGGGAAGGAGAGTTTGTTGGCCCCCTCCCATCCCCACCACCACGTAGTAGACTATAGGTGTTTTGGATGATACATGGTGGTGGATTGTACGGATGCATACCAATAAGCTTGCTTGAACAAAGAGTCACATTGTCGAAGGATGGAGAACAGTTATGGTGGTGCATGGAGAATGATGGTCGAGAGCATGTTCGACTTGGAGATGATGGCTCCCTCACTGGAATTGATAATGGAAAGCTCGGGAGGGACATATACAAAGCATTAGGTAATGATGGAGGAAAACCATCCATTGCAACATAATTTTGTTGAGTCTGACTCACCTGGCAGTGTTATTTGGTTGGTTGTGAGGTTCTTACTAAGGCAATATGGAATTGAGGGCACTCCTTAGCGAGATTATAGTGTGAGAGATCTAGTTCTTGGTCATTGTTGACAGGATCTTATAGGAATTCAGAGATATTTCACTTGGGAGATAGAGTCTCGGGGGAATGATGACAACAAGTGTTGGGGATAAGGTAGTGTGTGATTTGGCCAAATTGCTCGGTATATGGGATTTTCAATCCATTGATGTAAAGGGTACTATATACATAGGTCTAGTCAAGGGGTGACGTAATCAGGTCTTGAAATGTACAAATTCATGGGCCTTTGAATCTGGTCTGGTAATTTTCCTCTTTTCATATGATTTTGTTGAGGAGATGTTATTTCTAAACATTTATGGGCCATACTCTAATAGAGACATTTACAAGGAGAAGGTTTTCTTAAAGAGTTTCATGAATCATCAGAGCTTGATAGTGGAATGGGGCATGAACTTTTCTTTGGGATACTCAAAGGTATGGAGTCCTGCAGCTTAGGTGGACTGCCTTTCTAATTTTTTCCTGAGAAAAATGGAGGATAACAACCTTCTAAATGTGGAATTAGCCAAGTTAAATCTGATGTGGAGTAATAAATAGATTGGACCAACCATAACATCTAAGCATCTGGATTGCTTCTTGGTTTTCGAAGGATTGTTGGAGACTCCCGTCATATTCAGGAAATGGGTAAGTGTGGGAGGTGATTCTAATCACCACCTAGTAATTCTGGAGTTGGATAGATCAAATTATAAACCTTCATCTATATTTAAGATAGAGAGTATGATGGCTATCTAAGGTGGATTATACTCTTCTAAGAAAGGATATATGGATTCCTTACGATGATTATCTAAGTGAATCGATAGTTGTGCAATTTGCAAAACACTTGAAGTTTGATAAATCAACTTCTTCATGGCGGGAAACAAAAAGAAAATTGAAGGTAGATAAAGAACTAAAAGTTATAGAAAATGGGCTAGCATATATGTATGAAGAGAAAGGATTTGGGTGCCTTACATAAGAGTCTAAACATTATATTGTTGCTATGAAACATAAGTGAAGGAAGATTTTGGATAATAGGGAGCTGGTGTGGAGATTAAAGAGCGGGCCCTATGGTTGGTTAAGGGGGACAAGAAAACTATTTTTTTTCATAATTATGCTAGGAAAATATAAATACTATTTGGAAAATCACAAATGACTCATAGGTTGTTGTAGACAGTTTCGAGGAAATGGCTCAACTTGGGGTATCATATTTTGACAAGTTATTAAAAGAAGAGGATATAGCATCTTTTGTTGAGGTGGTAAATATAGCTCAGTTATTCCCAAGGTTTGTAACTAATGAAGATAACTTAATATTGATGGAGGTGACAATTAATGAGCTAGAGGGTGTTCTACATAAGATTAAAAATGATAAAATCCCAGGACCAAACAAGTTTTTGGTGGAGCTCTTTCTAGGCTTCAGGGATGTTCTAAAATTGGACTTACTAAGGGTGGTGCAAGAAACAAAATCCAATGGTAAGATTATTACCTCCTTTAATTCAACCTTTATAGCTCTCATTCCAAAGAAGGACAACCTGGGGACTTTTGAAGATTTCGTCCAATTTCATTGTGTAATAGTATCTAAAAAATAGTGGTAGAAATAATAGCAACAAGAATTAAGGTTATGCTTTCATCACCTATATCGAACGAGAAATTTGGATTCTTGACAGGGAGGAAGATCCATGACACAATAGAGATATCCCAAGAGGGATTTCATTCTATAATTTTGAGAAGGAAGAAAGTAGTGGTCAAAACATATGTTTCTAAGGTCTATGATCATGTAAGTTTGGTTTATCTCTGGATGATTCTCTCTCAAGTTGGTTTCTGCATTCCCGTTGTCAATTGGAACATGGGATATTTAAAGTCTAATTCTTATACTACCCTAATTAATGGTATGGCCTCAACTTTCTTTCAGCACACTCATGGTTCAAGACAGGGTTTTCCTCTAGCCCCTCTTCTCTTTCCTTTTGTAGTATAAGGTCTTAGAAGAGTTCTATTAGAAAAAAAAAGACAAGGCAAATTCAAAGGAGTTCATATAGGGGGGAGCTTATGGATTACTCATCTACTCTTTGTAAATGATGTATTGATAGTATGTGAAGTTACTAGAAGAGATATAGAAAAGCTTGTTGATATCCTATCTCTTTTTTGTAAAGATTTAGGTATGAAGGTGATCGAGGAAAAATCCACTATTCTAGGAAAAATATTGAGGGGGAGATTCAACTCTTTAGTTCTAAGATTACATACATCAAGACGAGTTTAAATGAGGGTATGAAGTATTTGGGATTTAGATTAAAACCTTCATATTATGTAAGAAAATATTAGCATTGGTTGATAGCCAAATGTTAAAAAAGAATTTCAAATTGGAGTTATCACCGGATTTCTAAAGGAGGGAAATTGTGTTTCTGATTCCTTTGGTCAGGGAATCTTGAAAGGAAGGGGAATCGTTTGGATCCCATGAAAGGATTTAGCTGCTCCAAAGATTCAGGGAGGTTGGGGCATGAAAAATATTTTAACCTTTGCAAAATCCATAACAGCAAAAAACATTTAGCTGTTATTAATAGGAGGAAGTTTGTGGGTTGAAATAATACACCATAAATATATATCACCCTTGACTATTTTAGAATGTATTTTCTTGCTAAAAAAAACTATGCATAGTGTATCAGTAATCTTGAAGGTTGTTATAAAAGTGTTTTCATTGATTGGAAAAGGTTTAGTCTGGAAAGTAGGAAATGGAAATAGTGTACGACTGGGGGAAGACCCTTGGGTTGAGAGTGGTTCAAGTCATATTATTTTTCCTCATATGATTATAAATATCAAAAACGATGGGTTTTCTCCCTTAATCATATTGGGGACTAGGTGGGTTCATTGTTTAATGGACAACCTTGGTGTTTTGCCAAAGTTGTAGGATTCTAGGGTGAGGATTTTAATGTTTGGAAGTCATTCATTGTAAATATTCAAACCAAGAACATTTGGTTACATAACACGGAGGATAGATCAGATTGGGTACTATCTTCATCAGTGGATTATATTCCCAAGGAAGGTTATAGTGTTCTTCTTAAGGAAGAGGGAAATGATGAGTATGTTTGGTGGTGGTGGACCATTTGGAAATTTCAATGCCCATCCAAATTAAAAAAAAACATGTGGTGTTTACTTTTCAATAAAGTGTCAACGTGGGGCATTCTGCAACAAAGAAACTTACCAAGCATGGGAAGGTGTTGTTTATGCAAAATAGAAGAGGAGACAAATATGCATATGGTAACATATTGTACTTATGAAAAACTAGTATAGAGGGATTTAGAAAAAGAACTAGGGTTAATTAATCTTTAGACATGAACACCCATGGAAGAATGTATGAGACTTTGGTGTTTTAACCACGTCCTTAGTGCCTTCATAGCTCTACCTATAATTGTATGTTGGAAACTATGGCTGGCTAGGAATGCTAACTTCTTTGAAGATAGAAAAATTCCTTCCTTTAAATGTGCTTTTAAAAGTTTATCAATTTTATAGATATTTCCCCAAAGTACAAAGATTGTAAAGGAGAGGATGGTAAAGGTAGAGAAAGTAAACTTTTCAATTTCTTGGGGGTATTTTGATTGGGTGTCCCAAGGAGAGAACTTGAAAAGTGGAGCTGAAGGAGTTCTTTTTATGTTTGAGATTCACAAACTGAATTTTGGTGCAGGTATGGGACAAGGTAGCAATAACCACATTGAACTATGGGCTCTAAGGCTTCCATTGATTATGGTAGTGGAGAAAGGAATTAACCAACTTCAGGTCTTTTTGGATTCACAGTTAGTTATAAAATGGATGAAGGGGGTGATATGTTGTCATTCTATTATGTTGGAGTCTTTGGTGGAGGAGACCAGGATTCTAAACGACTATCTGGAGGAGGTTTATTTTAATCATGTCTATAGAGAAAGAAATGTTGACAAATATTTATTGGCAAAAATAAGGGTAGGTATGCAAAAGGGAAGAAGGATCATAACAAAGGAGGAAGGGGGTACCTCAGAGCAATTTCATCCTCCTTTCCTTAACACCTTTCTAGTTGAACTCTAGTACTACAATTGATACAATTTGAGCTATATTGATCAATCTTGTTTGCAAATTCTAAATGCAGCTATGATGTTACTTAGTTTGATACTTTATTGTCAAGTATTTGTATAATTATATAATGCTATAGGTGTTAGAATTTTTTTTGAGACTAATTGGTTTGAATGGATGTTATAGGATTTGTGGCTTTTAGTGAAGGTAATCGTTGTGGTGTTACTTTGATACTTGTTGATGTTTTGCAAATATAATCATATAAGACAAAGGTTTATATGTCTATATTAGATGTGGGATCGTCCATGTGGTGTTGATAGAGAATAACAATTTTCGTAGGAATTTTTTGAGATTGTATGAAGAGGAATTTCTTCCTTTGCAATGATCATGGTGAAGATGCTTAAATTTTAGGCTTTAAGGTGAGACAATTTTTTTTCTGAATGGATTCTATAGGAATTGGTTTTGATACTAATTTGGTAGCATCTAGAGACATTAGATCCAGTCTTGATAGTGAATAGTAATCTTGTAGTTGAGAGGGTCTGAATAGGGACCATTTCCTTTACGTATGAAGAAGGATTGTTTCTTTTGTAATGATCAATGTGAATATGGTCTAATTTTTTATATGATTCTGTAGGACCAAAGTGTTTGCATTGGAATTTTCTACAATATCATTGTGAAGACAATATATGTGTTGTCTCTCGGTTGAGACGAGGTTTTTTGGACAAAGAACATGAAAGGATGAGCCTGCTTGAAGAGGGATTGTTTCCAATAATGATCATTTTGATGATGGTGTACAAATCTTTAATTTGTATTATGTGGGAATGAAGTTTGGTTTCTCAACTCACATGCCTATCGGCCATCCGACATTGAAAATTGCAGCTTTCTACGATCGATACTAATAGTTTGAGTTGTATTGATATATGTTGTTTGCTTTGTGGATTTTAGCAAAGTCAATTGTTGTGGTGTTACTCTAGTACTTGTTGATGTTATGTAGAGACACTCATATAAGACAAAGGGTTCTATGTCCAGATGAGATGTGGGATCAACCAAATGGTTTTGACAAAAAATAGTAATTCTCGTAGAAATTTGTTGAGATCGTATGAAGATGAATATCTTCCTTTGCAATGATCATGTTGAATATTGTTAATTTTTTTGTATGTCATCTACAAGTTTTATCTCGTAGCTGAGATGGTTTGAAGAGGGACTGCTTACTTTGAGAAAAAGGATTGTTTCCTTTGTAATGATAATTGAACATGGTCAAATTTTTTGATCTAATGCTACAGGACCATATTGCTTGCATTGGAATGGATGCTATAGGATTGTGGAATTTTGTGAAGACAATAGTTGTGGTGTCTCTCAGTTGAGACAAGGTGTTGTGGATAGAGAACAGGAAATGCTAAGCTTGCTTGAAGAGGGATTTTTTTCTTGCAATGCTCATTTTTTTAATGGTGTACAAACCTTTAATTTGTATTATGTTGTGGTTAGGGATTCTTCTGACAAGTCCTTAAAATATAGAGAGATAATCATGTATAAGGTCCTAATTAAAAGGAAAAAAATAATATGTAAACAAAAAAAAATACCTAAATGTGAGTGGTGACAACTTGGAGAGCACCCTCCCCAACCTTAAATGACTCTCACTAGGAGGACAGGTGGTTGCAGTGATGGTCCATATGTCCTAGGGCTAGCCGAGGTGCGAAACACCATGTCAAGCATTCAAGGCAATTGTTTAATCTTGTAGTGGATTTGGTCACATATTCAATGGATGTTGGACATAGGAGTTACCCTACGCATGCAAGGTCAGGGTCTATCGACCATGGAAACCCTAGAAACTTAAAGGATGGTTGTTAAACCATTCACATGAATATATGTAAGAACATGTGTTGAGAATAAGAAAGGATGAAAATAGATTGTAAGGACAGGGTCATCATTAGAAATTATTGGTTTGAAGAGACTTCAAATGCATGTGACACTGATACCATAACTAAAAGGATTCATTCATTAGAATAAGGAGTCATGGTGGCTTGCAATGGAGGACACTCTTATGTTTCCAAAACAAAGAGGTTTTTGTATTTTTTTTAACCTTGTAAGACTCTCGTAAAGTTTCCCTAACAACACCTTGGTTTTTCTGGTTCCTTTGCATCATGGCACACCTAGGAAGAGAGCCAGATGTCGATGAGGTCGTTGTGGTAGGACGGTACTGACAACTACAAATGAAGATCCACATCAATCCTTCAGTAAGAAGGTTCCTTATCACAGTAAGCAAGCCATTGAGGCCATGGAGGCTCTGTCCATAGAGGAGTAGGAGTAGGATCGGGATATGCAGGAAGGTATCAACCCATATTGAATAGTCAAGAACATTTTGGCTCAAGTTTTAATGGAAAATGAATTTTTCCAAGCCGATACTCTCAAAACTATAAGGTAGTTCCAGGATGATCTAGAAAGAATTTTAGAGACAGGTGGATGACCTTCCTGAGGAAACCAACACCTTGTTCCAGATGGAAGTAAATGAAGGAGAGATCCCATGGTTTAACCACATCATGGTTTAATTAGATGAGAATGTTTTGGCATAATGATGGTAGTTCCTTGTTTTTCCTGCTTTCAATTTATTGTTAGTTTTTAATTAGGTATTCTTTAATGGTCTTAAGATTTTTAACAGTCTTAGCTCAAACCTGGTTTCCTTCTCTAGGAAAGGATATGAAACTTTTTTATCTAGATCCTATAATGCATTTGATATTTTTCTCAAACTTAATACAAGCTTGGTTTCCCTCTCATGGGCAGGCTCTGAGTTATTGTCTTTTTATTGTTAAACAATGTTCTCTTAAGCTTGATTGATTAGATATTGTTGGTTGTCCTAGTTTCCCAGGTAGCAGGCCAAACACAGTGTTTTTGGACTATATGTAATTTCTTAATTAATAGAAGGTTTCTCATCTAACTTACAAAAAAAAGCAAGATAATCCTTTACACCTCTCTAGTAAGATAGATCCTAAGAAAATATAGAGGAAAAATATAACTTGTAAAAATAAAGTTCAAACATTATGATTCCTTTGAAGGAATGGAATTCCTTTGAAGAAATGGAATTCCTTCCTTGAAATTCTTAATGAATACCCTAATGATGTGGACAACATTCAAACCCTTTCTACAAAGAGATAATTTTTTTAGAAGACATGGAAATTGGGGTTATGTAGCTTGTAAAGGGAAATATAATAACATTGAAGGCTACCCAACATTATTCTTAAAAGTTGGAGGGCCTATCCTCATCCCTCGCATCCACAAGCTCTTCAATTTAGTAGTCAAGTAGGGTTTCCCTAAATCTTGGACTTCAAATTCTAGTGTTCTTATTTTTAAAAGTGGAGATAAAAACAATCCTTGTAATAATGGGGCCATTATTATTATCCCTCTTTTAGCTGATTTATATGGAATTGCTATAGAAAAGAAGATAAATAGATGGCTAAAATGATACATAAAAATAGCTAAAGACCAAGCATGATTTATGAGCTATCATTCAATTGTAGACCACCTTATTACTCTTACGATCATTGCAGAGGAGTATCACAATAATAAAACCAGTATATTGGGTTTATCTTTTGGCATTATAAAACCATTTGACATAGTGCTTAGAGCTAACCTTCGGAATGTGTTATAAAAGTTAAAAGTTCCTTTTGAGTTGAGATATGTTGCCATAAGGTTGTTCAAGAATGTTATTGTAAATTTTAGGAGCATTAACGGCTAGTCGGGAAAATTTAATTGTAATACATGAATCAAGTAAGGTTGTGCCTTATCCCCCACCCTTTTAGTATATACATTGACAAGTCACATGGTTGTTTGGAAGAAGCAAGTTGTGTTGACACGACTCTAGTTGGTACAATCATTATCCTTTTTCTTTATGCTAATGATATTGTTCTTATGGTGAGGAGTCCTTATGATCTCATTCTCAAGGTTTTTCTCTCTAGTACATGCATGATTGTTAACACTAACAAAACAAAGGTTATGATAATCAAATACAAAATTATCACTTCACAGGGGATTCGCCTTGTTGACCAATATCTTATAAAGTTCTTTCATAAAGGGGGGTTTTAAAATTGTGAAAAATAAGGCTAATATATCGTAGATATTAGAGGGTCGAGGAGTCGGGTATTAGGATTTTATATGTATCAGGGGGGTATAAAAGGGGTATCTAGTAAAGAAGGGGAATATGTCATAAAAATAGGGTTTTTTAATTGGATATATGTATTGGGAGGGGGACTCAACAAAATGATTTTGGTAGGTCTTCATAAATATCTAGTGGAATTAGGGGTATTATTTAATATCCTATGAACGAAGGCACTATATCATAGTTTTACTGAGAGAATACTCTGTGTATCACTTACGCTAATTTTGTGTATGATAACAACAACTTAGAGGATGTAACTTCATACAAATATCTCAGAATTGATCTTCATCACAAGCTTAACTAGAACTATAGCATTGGGAAAATGATAAATCAAGGGTGGACAACTTATTATGGACTTGAAAACAATCGTAAATCAATAAAAAATTGGATTTGGGATAATAAGAAACTCCCCTTTGAGACTCTATCACTCTTGTTATCTTATATGGTTGTGAGGTTAGGGGTTGCAACATCTCTAGAGAATTGTGGAGAAGGATAGAACAAATCGAAAATCATTTTATAACTTATGATCTCAAAAAAGGCAATACACCCTAACCTATCCTCCTCGTAGAAAGCAAGTTTATCCCCCATTGAGAGCATAGCTATGACTATGTACATAATGTACAGGAACAAGATAAACAACATGGGAGATTGGATGCTTCCTAAGATAACTTCAAACTTTATGAAAACCACTTATGTCTAAAGTAATGTTGGTATAAAGATTCCAAGACTTGACCAACCATTGGGGAATCAAGGAAGAGGTCAGTATATAGAAAAATGATAATATTAAAAGTATCACTATATCTAAATTGAAGGAGAAGATGTGGTGTAACAAATAATTAAAGGATAAAAGAAAATTAGGATATTATAAGAAAGTTAGCAACCTTAATCTAGAGTGTCAAAAGTATATCTCTATTTTAAATAGCATAAAGAAGAGAATTAAAATTGTTAAAATAAGAACAAACTCTCATGAGTTCCATAATGGCATATGATGTTGGGCAATTCCTAAAACATCATGGGTTGAAAGACTCTATCATCTTTGTAACACTCAAAGGGTAGAATATAAAAAAACACATTCTATTAACTTAACATAAATACATCCACATTAAATCACAAATTCAAAATAATTGTTACAATATCTTCTTAATTTTTCAACAAGCTCAACTGGAACTATAAAATTGAGAAAAGGAGTAATGGAGGTTGTAAAGCTTATTTTGGTCTTGAAAATAATTGTAAAGCGGAAAACCTTGTAATGTGGGATAAAAAGAAGCTCCTCTTTGAAACTTTAGTCACTCTTGTTATCTTGTATGGGTGTGAGGTTTGGGGTTACAACATCTCTAGAGAATCCTATAGAAAGATTGAGCAAATACAGAAGCGTTTTATAACGTATAACCTCAAAATTAAAAGAAATACACCCTACCATATTATCTTTATAGAAGTGGGTCTTTCCCCTATCGAGAGCCTAGCTATGACTAGGCTCTTGTTGTACAAGCACAAAATCAATAACATGGGAGACCATAGACTTCCTAAGCTAGCTTTAAATTCCATCCAAAACCACCTAAGGATCAAGAGAGTTTGGTATAAAGATACGAAGGTCTGGTTAAACCATTGGGAGATCGACGAAAAATGTTGCATTGCAAAATATTAATAACATTAAAAATATTGTTACTTCTAAGTGTAAAGAGAAAATGTGGTGTGAGAAAGATTTAGAGGCTAAGAGAAAATTAAGATATTATAAGGAGGTCATCAACCCTACTCTAGAAGATCAAAAGTATCTCTCTGTTTTAACTAGCTCAAAGAAAAAAATTAATATATCCAAGATAAGAACGAATTCTCATGAGATCCATAGTGAAACGGGTCGTTGGGCAGTTCCTAAAACACCATGGGTTGAAAGGATCTATCATCTCTGTGAGAATATGAACATTTAGGATGAAAATCACTTCCTCTTAAAGTGTCATGCGTACACCCACATTAGATATCAGTTTCATAATCTTTGTTGCAATATCCTGCTTCCTAGCCTTTTAACATGTCAAAATTATAGTGAGCTGGGGACACTTCTCTCCAAGCTCTTTGAGCATAGAAATACGATTTTAAAACAAACTAAATAATTCATTTATCTAGGTCCGATAGACCAAATTTTAGTTTCAGATGACGTCATCATTTTATTTTTTATAACAACAAACCAAAGTTTGACTCATTAAATATTAATAACCATTATCATTTATAATTTTGAAAATAAAAAAAAAAATCGAACTTATTAAAAGTATTTAAATTTTAAAATATTTAAGCCTTGGCGTTTTTTCTCTGAGGTCCTGTTTGTGGGCACACTGTTCAACATGGTCGTCCCTCTATCCAATACAAACGCGCCACGTGTCAGTTTCACTATAGTGCTAACGGACTGGAAAATAAGCGACGGATTGGACGGTTTGGTAAGCGACGGGTTTTGGGGGCACGGATTGGGGGGTTTGGAAGGAACGAATTCATGGTTACTGCTCCCTTGGAAATTTTAAAGGAAGGTCGCTCGGTCACTGCCAAAACCATCAAGTTTTAGAAGTCACGGATTGGTAAAAACGGGCAGTTGCTGGTAGTAATCCTCTGCGCGTTTATTCATCATACCAAGTATTTATTTATACATATGATAGATGATATATATTTTGTGTGTATATCTATCTATTTTTTGGGTTTCTTGCTTGACTGCAGCACCACAGGGTTTTTTTTCAGGGCACCATCTGGAGATGGGCGCAACGGAGACCATCGATCCACTACAGAAAACCTGATGGAAACTGACCTTGAAGCCGCTCAGCAGCTCCTCCAATTGAGCAGTCACAGTTTGGAGACGGTGGGGAGCGAGGATGATGAAGACGCCAGCAGTTGTACTCATCAACAACCTAAAAAATGGCTTCAATTTGATTCTGTGGGAGGAGATGGCCGGACTGTGTTAAACCTCTGTGTTTTATGAAGTATTCAATTATGATCAATTCGCCCTTGAAATACTTCTGTTAGGCCTCCACTGGCTCTGAAATTGCTAATAGGATTATCACAAGATTAATAGTAATTCCTTGTAGTGTTATAGGACTCTGCATTCAGTCCATGGATAAATCCACATTTTGTAAGATGGTCTCGCTAACCAAGTTTTTTTTAATAGCATATTCAAGCTATTTAGTGTTTTTTGCATTGGGTTGTTTGGTTACACGTGTTGCAGGATACCCATATAACAGTGAACTTGCAAGAACGCCTCCCATGTGAGATCTGAATCTATAAGGCATTTATTTCAGTCATGCAGTAGTTATATGAGGTGGGTTTTGAACTAAGGTATTGTACAAATGATTTATGATTTATGCTTTGCAAATGGAATAGTTGGAACCATTTTGGCTGCAATGTGAATGAGAGTATCAATGTATCATTACGGAGACAGGTACTTGCAAATGTTTAATGGATGATGCAATTTGTTATTAGAAGCTTTCATTTATCGGAGGGATTGATATTGATGACCATAGTTGAATATTTGATTTGTTGATGATAACATTTCTGCAGCTGATACATTTATATCAACTGGGCTCTCCAAACTTGGATACAAATAAATCAATATAGGTATTTTTGTAATCCTCTGATAAATAGAAATGCAATGCAATACAAGGTTTTGTACAGAGTTAGGTGCCGATTTTCAATACTGATACTCCTGTGACATTCAATTAGAGAGGATTTAGGCTAATGTGGTTGGATTTCATATGATTTTTTTTGTATTTGGGTGAATAGAGTTTTTAACATTAGGTTGCTTGTTGGTGATTGCCATTTTTTCAAATAAGCTCAAGAAGCAGCCTCTTCACAGAAAATAGCCCCCTGGTTTCTCTGAGATAATATATTGATAATTGTCTGATTGAATTTTTGGGAATGTTTGTGTGAATAACAGATGATTGCTGGGCCGAGTTACAAAGAGACAGAGATGTAAGTTCCCTCCTGCCACAAAATCACTTTTCTACAGCAGAATGCGTTGAATCTTTTGAAATTGATTTCACCACACAAATATTAAAAGGTTAGTCCTGAAAGGACTTACTCATGGTCATAGAGCCAAGTGCTGGTCCTGAAAAATCATAGACATAGTCTTAGAGAGAAGGGTTGGTCCTGAAATGTCATAGTCACGTTGTTAGAGCAAAGGGTTGGTCCTGAAAGTTCATAGTCATGGTCTCAGAGCGAAAGGGTCATCCTGAATGGTCTTATTCACGGTCTTAGGGAAGGGGTTCATCCTGGAAGGGCTTATTCACGGTCTTAGAGCAAAGGGTTGGTCATGAAAAATCGTAGGGATGGTCTTAGAGAGAAGGGCTGGTCCTGAAAGGTCTTACTACTCAAGTACAGATAAGAATACTGAAAGGTTGGTACTAAAAGATCTTACCTGAGCTAGGGTTATGAAAGGTCTGACTAAACGTTCTACTACAAAAAGGAAATGGAGGACTCTTGAATAAAATGCATAGTTAACTGGTTTCAAACTTACAATTTAAATGCAATTAAGGAACCGAATAAAGTTTTAATTACATTCACAAGAATTTGGAGAAAAAATATTGGTATCATGTAATTCTTGCATTTTTATTACCGAAATAATTGTCATTTCTGTTTGCTATTAAATCCAAACAATGAGAGAATGTAATATATATATGTCTATGTCTACAGGGAAAGTTGGTTCCTTGTGCTTTGACAATTCCATTCGGCATTGATTATGTGCATGAGAAGGGTCTGAAGCTTGGCATATATTCAGGATGCAGGGTAAGTTCAACGAGGCTTTCCTGTTCTTGAACCTTAAAACACATTCATGATCTCACTTGAGCTCACTTAATCTCCTTCAAGACCTTTCTTGATATCAGGTTTTTAAACTTCCTTTAATAAACCCATTTCCTCACGTGGGGTTTTGGCTTTAGGCAATAATATACCTGGCTCATTAGGATTTGAGGAAGAAGACATCCGGACATTCGCTGAATGGGAATTTCAGAAATATTCTTTAGTTTGTATGAAGTTAAGATTTGGTAGATTGTGAAGAAAAATTAAATATTAATATTGGGAAGTAGTGGCTCATGCATTTTGCATCTACAGGGTATAGATTATCTCAAATATGATAACTGTTTCGAAGATGGTTCAAAACCTGAAGTCAGGTGAGCTTCTTCTCCATCAGGGTTTCATATTTACAGTAAATTCATTCTTTCAGTTGCCAGAATGGTTTATCTTTGTATGCATAGCAGGTACCCGAGGATGCACTTCTTAAGACGAACCATCCGATACTCTATTCTCTATGTGAGTGGTATGCAAAGCTTCTCTGCATTCTGTGGAAACTTGTATATTACTGAATGCTATCGAAAATATATACTGATTAACCATGGCGTACAAAATATTCTTAAATAGTTACGATGTAAAAAAATTATTGATAGATAAGTGATTTTCTTCCATTTTCTTTCTATTTATTTTACTATAGTCAATGGCGTCAAGTTCCGTGGATTTCTATTTTGGCGAAAGGGCAGGCAATAGACGGAAATTGGCCCTAGATTTGATGCTAAATGGAGATGGAGATGGTTTCAACGATAATTCATAGGGGAGCACGTGGTTGTTGTTACCGTCACCGGCAGCCGGTTGCCGGTGGACGTACGAGCAATGAAAAGCGTGAGCATTTGTCCGTTGGATTCATCGGGACCGTATGGGCTATTTTATTGGAGCTGTATTAACAGTAATGTGGGTTTTAAACTTTTTAAACATTTTTTTATTTTTTATTTTTATTTTGTTATAAAGTCATATTATCAAATTTTTAATTTTTTTTTTATAATAAATTTAAAATTAAATGACTTATTTTTTAATTTTGTGTTGCGACATTGAAAGCATCCCATCCCTGAGTATATCTTCTGAAACATGTTTGACAACATCAACATTTAGAACATCTTACTATTTTATAGTTAAACAATTAAAAAAAATTTGTTTAATTATAAAAATATTTAATAAAAATAAATAAAACATGTTTGACAACATCAATATTTAAAACATTGACAAATGCAAAAAGATTGCCTATCTTTCATTTTTAAAGCAATGTAGAGAAAAAACCGGTTTCTATATTAATGCAATAATGAAAAAAGAACAATCCACAGGCATCGATTTGTCCCGAAGATGAACCACCATTAGATGCCATGAATATCTTACTACTTTTTACTTAATAAAAATTTATTTAATTATAAAATATTTAATAAAAAAAATATAGCTAACATTGAGAACATATCACTATTTTATATTTAAAAATAGGAATATTAAATATTCAAAATTAAAAAGTACTATTTTTAATATTCAAAATTATATTAACTCAAATTTGAATACGAAATTGTATCTATAAATAATGGCTAACATTTATAACATATTACTATTTTATATTTAAAAGTAGGAATATTCAATATTCAAATTAAAAAGTACTATTTTTAATATTCAAAATTATATTAACTCAAATCTAATTACGGAATTGTATCTATGTCATTGCAATATCTCTTAAATAATTTCATATAAGAGAGAAGAAATATCTTGTAGAATAGGACCTATAAGAGAAAGGAGAAATTTTTTTGGTAATAAGAACTTGTAAGAAGAGATAAAAGGACTTATAAGAGAGGAGAAGTATCTTTGGTAAGAAGAGGGAAAATCTCTTATAAGAAGAGAGAAGAAATATCTTATAAGAATTGAGAAAATGTCATCTAAGAGTGGATCAAACAAATGTAAGAAGAAATGTTTTATAAGAATTGAAAAAATGTCATCTAACAATGAATCAAACAAATGTAGTAGAAAACTCAACATGCTAGGATGAAGCAAATACAAGGAACTCAACATACATAGGCAATGAATTTACCCACCCCTTAAATACAAAAAACTCAACATACATTTGCAATTAATTTACTCACCCCTTAATATGTTTAGCCTAAAAAGTGGATTTGATTTTGTTATAATGGCATTTTTGTTTGTGTCAAGTTCTCTTCTTCTTAGGATAAGCCTTAATTAGTATGTATTCAAGTTCTATATGTAAATATACTTACTAATTTATTCCTAGATCTTATTTCCTTTTTTCAAAAATTGTTAACCTAATGGAACTGTAGTTTGCAACTTCTCAAACATCCAATTCTCATTTCAATCCAATGTACACATCCAATTTACATTTCAACTCAATGTTAATCTCTATGCATAGTAAGTTAAAAACAACTGCAATCGTGGTATGATATTAATGTTAATGGATTGCAAAAATATAAATCTTTCCTTTAGCAACATAAGATAGAGCTCAAGCAAAGTAGTTTGCACAAAAAAACGTTAGTTGTCTATGAGAAAGCTCAAAACATTATTAAAAAGTTTTATAAAAAATATAACAGATTTACCATGAACATCACCAATCCCAAGTTGGGGGCAAAACAATTCCTGCAATGGATTCAGTTAGGTTCATGGCACTTTTAATATTTTTATTTTTAATATTTTTTCTCAAATGTAAAAGACAGAGTTGAAAATATAAACCTTGTCATTTTTGAGGTTATAAGCAACAATTCTTTCAATTTGGATACCAAACAATTAAGTCCTATCCAGTTTAAAAGATGATGAAAAATTGTCTTGGCCATAAATGATATATAACCACTCGCCAAAACATGAGTGCTGATAAAGATTTTGCTTCTGAATTTAGATTGGGTGGCTTCTTATACCTTGGCACCAATGCAATTACATAAAGTTTCTAAACAAACACAAAATTCGTGTGAATTAAATCACATTAAAGAGTTGTATGAGTAAATTGCATAAAGTTTCTAAACAAACACAAAATTCTTGTGAAGTAAATCACATTAAATAGTTGTAATGATTACTCATACACCAAATGGATTGTTAGATTAGCCAATAATTACAAAGTTGCATCATTACTCACAATGTCGATGCTTTATTTCTTGTTTAGTCTCATACTACACTATTTTGACACAATGACATTACACTATAAGCATTCTTTTAATACCATTTTTGTTGTTGATGTTACTACAGAACGTTGTTACTATCTCTAAACTAGCCATTTACTTGTCGCAAAGGAAAAATGGGTATGCTCAATAAATTAACACTAGATATTATTTCCAATCATGGCGTTCTTCAAAGGCCTTATTCAAGTTATGTCCAAATTTACCATAGAATGGACTGTGATGGTTGGAAAACTTGCAACTCAAAGGTGGGATACATACTTCCTACATAATTAAAGACAAAAAAACTCCACATATTTCCAGGTGAAGTACCTAGGTTCACTAATAATATCTAATGGTATTGATTTATCATACATGGACATTGAAAACTAGATTCTACTTGCAGAGTGTGTCATCATAGTGCTTGCAACCTATGATTGTGTGAATGGTATCAAGGAATCAACTTTAGTTCTTTACAAGGTTAAGATAGTAGATACGTTGTACAACATTGCTAATACTATGTTTAAGGGTATTGTGACTTTAGATCAATTGAAGGATGCAAATGAATAACATATTGGATCCTCACCTTATAGAGATTGGGTATGGTACTAATGTTAAGGAAATGGAAGAAAATAAATCTCTCCATGATAAACATGATATAGATCTCAAGCAATACAACAAAATTAGCAGAAGCATACCATGAACATCACCAATCACAAGTTGACAACAATGCAATTTCTACAATGAATGCAAGTTGTCTACTAGCCAGTTCAAGACACAAGATGATGTAAAATTGTCTAAATCAATTGTAATACCTATCTTATGAAAAGCCACATTAGCTATATGCTCACTTTTTGAGTAATCTTTATTCTTATTAGTAAATGCATTTTTCTCTTTTGCAATATAATCTTTTTAGTATGAAATACATTTTTGTTAATATTAAAATTAAACAAATTCTTATTATCTTAACCTTAGTTTTCACTTTCAATAGCAAGGCGCGTTTTGAAAGGTATTGTCCTTGTTTGGTAGTCCCTTCCGCCAATTATATGTTACCTTGTGTCATCTTGCTTGCCCAACCAACATTTGCCAAGTATTTTGTAGAAGTTTCCTTTGTTTGCATTCATTCCCTGTACCTTTGCTATCGCCACGTGTTTATCAATTTCATCAAGAAGTCTATGCTTAATCCCTAAGAAGTTGTCTTGGTTTAACAAGTAGAAAAAACTTGATAATACGACACATTTAGCAGTTCACTTCTAGATTTGTGTCCAGGTCTTCCATCGAATGCATTTTAGAGAGAAAGCCTGGATGCTATCTTCAAATTTCACGATTAGTTGTGTTGTGATTTCTCTCGAGAGTCAGGTGCTTCAAAGATGTGAAATGGCATGCCGATTAAGCTCAATACCATCTCCTTTGGTGCAAATTCGAACTCAATTTGGCATTTTTTTTCTAATTAACTAAATGACAAAGAAATTACAGAGGAAAGGACCTCAAAATTGAAATTTTCACAGAGGATAGAGATAGAGAGCGCACGCGAAATCCGATTTTCAGAAAGGTGCAAACGTTAAAACTTAAATTTCAGGAACATTCAGGTTTTCGTTGGCACCTGGTGGATAGGAAAACCATTAATGGAGTGCAATTGCGGCATCCTTATGTAAAGGGGTAATATGTTATTTAGTAAGCTTGATATACATTGAAATTTAGATTTCAGCGCATGATAACGTTTTTTTTAGAACTGTGGCATTGGTCTTCAGAGATATTTAAATTAGTTATGTATCTTCCAGGCTTCATGTAATTAAACAAATCTCTGAAGATGAAATTGGAAATGTTGGATTTGGGATAGTTGGAGGCATGCGAATGGGAAATCACTACTCTAGTCAAGGTTTGTAGGAATAAGTTCTAGTAGTTATGGTGTTCTGATTTTTCTTCTCGATTATAAGCTGTCAGGGAGAGCAACAAAGTCAGTTCACAACAGTAATTTGATGTTTTCTTTGAATGCAACAATGCCCTCCTGTGTTCAGAGTTCATGCCTAGGGAAACCTGTTACTTTAGGTGATTTTAGAACTTCTAACAGAAGAGCGTTAGGATCTAAACAGTTACATGACCAGTCTTGGGATTCCATTAAGCAAGTTTTGTTGGAAAAATGTAATTACTCGCAGATCTGTACTTGACTTCCAGCTGACTCTGTCAGAGTCTGTACAAGTCAAGATCTTGTTTGTCAGTCTGATAAGAAGGAAGAGTCCACGATTCGGCACTGTAAACCAGTCGAATTTATTTCTGAAGCTAAGTTGTTAGGTAGATAGTTATTACAGTATTTAATAGTGAGTCAGTCGCCCCATGCAGAAGCAATCTTCAGGTTGCCTATAAATAGAAGAATCATTTTGTAAATCAGTTTACAGACACACAATAGAGAGGAACTCATGGTGAGAAAGAGAAGTCGAAGCTCAAGCTTCTGTGCATGTGATTTAGTCGAAGAGCTGAAGCTCTGTAGATTGACCAGTCTAGACCGACCAGTTTGTAATCGACAAGTTTGTAATACTTTGTATTTCCGCATAATTAAATATATGAAATAGTTTGTGGTTGAATGCATGATTATTTGGCCGTACATATTTCCATATTTACTTCTGTAAATGTCTTTTACAATTACTGTTAAGTGAAATATCAAAGAACCCATAAATTTCTCACCGCGTGAAAGTCCGAGGGTTTTACGGCACATTGGTCGACTCAAGTCTTCCTACATATTTGGGCATATATGTTTTTATAAGTTATTTGGATTTGTAAATGTGTCTATTTTACTTCATCTTACTCACAGGTGAAAAGCATTTGTAATTTCTTAAGTCTTTAGACTAAGAAACACACTGTGTAGGTTTCGACCAAAGTGAACCGACTTGAGTGGTCGGTCAAGTCAGCCGACTGAAGCAACCGACTTAGTCAAAGACATAAAGTGAGCCGACTTAATCGAAGACAAGAAGTGAACTGACTTGGTCGAAGCAACTGACTTGGTTGAAGCTACCGACTTGGTCGAGGAGAAGAAGTTAGCCGACTTAGTCGATGTGACAAGTGGTCGAGGTAAAAACCGGTCGGACAAGTAAGTCGAAGTAAATTTAGTCGAGTGTAGGACCGACTAAAATTTACAAACTTGTCTAGTCGGGAGATAGACAAGTTTCACTGACTAGTGAAAAAGAAAAGTGGTCGGCATGAAAAGTAAAAATTAAAACTTAATATCAACTGAACCCCAAAACTCAAGTTTAGTCGACTTGGTTTTGGCTATCTGGTATCAGAGCAAGGTTTATATCAACCCAAGATTTAGGAAATAAATCTTGTCTTAAAAGGTGGAAATTAATTTTCTAAGGAAAGTTAATTAAAAATTAAAATGGCTTCCACTTCTGGTTCATTGCAACCTCCAAGTTTTACAGGAAAGAATTATGAATATTGGTCTTTAACAATGAAGGCTTTATTCAGAGGTCGACATGTCTGGGAGATAGTCCAGCATGGTTATGCAGAACCAGCAGACATGACAGCATATAACAATCTCACACAGGCTGAGAAGATGTCTTGAGAGAACAGAGGAAGAAAGATGGAAAAGCTCTGTTTTTCATACATCAAGCTATGCATGAGAGCATACTCCCAAGAATAGCAGCAAAGACTAATGCTAAGGCAGCATGGGATACATTGGAGACTGCCTATCAAGGTTTGGATAAGGTAAAGACATCCAAGCTATAGATTTTGAGAAGAGATTTTGAATCTTTGTCCATGAAAGATTCAGAGAATGTAGACACATTCTACACCAAAGTTGTTGGGTTGATAAACCAACTGAAATCTCATGGAGAACCCATACCAGACCAAAGGGTTGTTGAAAAAATTCTCAGAAGTCTTCCCCCAAGATTTGAAAACTTGGTTGTGACCTTAGAGGAACATACAAACATGACAACATTTACCATTGATGAGTTGCAAGCTTCACTCATCAATCATGAGCACAGACTCAGCAGATCACAGACATCATTGGAAGGTGCATTTGCAGCACAGTCATCCATAAGCCGTGGTAGAGGCAGGGGGAGAAACAACTTCAGAGGCAGAGGAAGAATCTCTTCAAGAGGAGGACGAGGCAGAAGTCCTGCAAATGTCGGTGACCGAAGAGATAACCAGAACCCAAGTCAGCCAAGTGGCCAGAGGTTTGATAAATAAAAAATTCAATGTCATTACTGTAAGAAGTTTGGTCATTATGCATATGAATGTAGGAAAAAACAATATGACCAAGGAAGACAAAGCCCAAGTCAGTCGACCAACACCAACACTTCGACAAGTGCAATGTTAATGCCATCGACATCTCCACTTGAATGCAATACTGTTCAATAAATTCCACATGACATATGGTACTTGGATTCAGGCTGCAGCAACCACATGACTGGTAATATAAATCTGTTTTCCAGTCTAGACACTTCAGTTAAAACTGATGTTACACTTGGAAACAATGTTCAAGTTACTGTCTTAGGAAAATGCACTGTTGTTATTCTAACCAAACAGGGGGAGAGTAAGTATATCCCTGATATCTATCATGTCGAAGGTCTGAAACATAATCTGTTAAGCATTGGACAGTTGTTGCAAAAAGGCTACAGAGTCTACATGGAAGATGAACACTGTGTGATCAAAGACAAGCGTCCAAGTGACCAGCTGATAGCAAAAGTGCCAATGATAAGCAACCGCTTGTTTCCATTGAGGATAGTTCCCGACATAAAAGGGAAGACAAAGACATGAGCTACATTCAAGGCAGAAAGTGAAGAAACAGTCGAGATCCTCGACAAGAGAGAAAATTGCAGCGCTAATTTGCAAGCTGCATTTTAGACAGAAGTTCAGAATGAATCTTGGTTGTGGCACTTTAGATTTGGAAATCTGAATTTTGATGGGCTAAAGCTACTGCACACAAAGAATATGGTGAAGGGATTACCATTGATTGACAGACCAGAGAGGGTTTGTGAAGGCTGCATTTTTGGCAAGCAGCACAGAGAGACATTTCCAGTCGGAAAGTCCTATAGAGCACGCACACCACTTGAAATTGTGCACTCTGACATTTGTGGCCCAATGCAGACATCATCCATTGGTGGCTGCAACTATTTTCTAACTTTTATAGATGATTACTCAAGAAAGACATGGGTATATTTCCTGAAACATAAATCTGATGCATTTGGTTATTTTCAGCAGTTCAAGGCACTCGTGGAGAACCAGAGTGGTCACCGCATCAAGATATTAAGGACCGACAGAGGAGGTGAATATGTTTCAAATGAATTTCTAAATTTTTGCAAGACCCATGGCATACAGAAGCAATTCACAGCACGGTATACACCTCAGCAGAACGGTATTGCCGAAAGAAAGAACAAAACCATCATGGAGATGGCACGCAGTATGTTGGCAGCTAAGCATTTGCCAAATGAGTATTGGGGTGAAGCAGTCACAACTACCGTATACATTATGAACCGGTGTCCGACAAAGAGTGTGAAGAACAAAGTTCCCCAAGAAGCATGGACAGGTATGAATCATAGTGTTTCACATTTAAAAGTTTTTGGTTGTGTTGCATATGCTCATATTCCAAATGAGCTGAGAAGGAAGCTAGACAAGAAGGGACAGAAATGTATTTTTGTCGGCTATTCAGAAGACACAAAAGCATACAAGCTGTATGATCCCGTCACAAGGAAAGTGATAATCAGTCGGGATGTTCAATTCGTCAAGAATGAATCATGGGATGGAACCGTCGACATAAATGTCAAGATTGTGTCGAATGTCGACAATGATGATATGGAAGAGGAAGTGGTTCAAATACCACATGTAAGTCAACGGTTGGAGCACCGTCAACTCCCATGACACCAAGACATGGTTCAGCACAAGGACCATCGACACAAGTAGCAGCTCAAGCTACACCGACAAGTACACCAAGAGGACAGTAGACTCCATCAAGCATTTCGTCGAGGTCGACATCAACAGAACCGGTGAAGACAAGAAGTCTGCGAGAGATATATGAAGCTGGTACACCTAATTCATTCTCTCTGTTTGCATTATTTTCCCCTATATATGATCCACTAACATTTGAAGAAGCTGTTGAAGAAGAAGTATGGGCACAAGCCATGGATGAAGAAATAGAATGCATTGAGAAAAACCAGAGATGGGAATTGGTTGATGTACCAAAAGACAAAGATGTAATCAGTGTCAAATGGATTTATAAGACAAAGCAAGATGCTGATGGGAATGTGCAAAAACACAAGGCAAGAATGGTAGCAAGAGGGTTCACACAGCAACCCGGCATCGACTTCAATGAAATGTTTGCACCTGTTGCATGCATGGATACAGTCAGAACAGTTTTGGCCATTGTTGCACAAAACAAATGGCATGTTCATCAAATGGATGTCAAGTCGGCATTCTTAAATGGCTATCTAGAAGAGGAAGTATATGTGGAACAGCCACAAGGGTATGAAGTTCTAGTTCAAGAGCATAAAGTGTACAGGCTGAAAAAGGCATTAGATGGTTTGAAGCAAGCTCCTAGAGCTTGGTACAGTCGGATTGATTCCTATCTCACTGAAAATGGATTTCACAGAAGTGAAAGTGAACCGACTTTGTACACCAAAGTCAATGAGCAAGGTAAGATGTTAATTGTCTGCCTGTATGTAGATGATTTAATATTTACTGGTGATTATGGCATAGCAGATTTTAAAACAGTCATGGAAAGTGAATTTGAAATGACTGGTCTGGGGCTTATGAAGTTTTTTCTGGGCATTGAAGTTCAGCAGTCTGAAAGTGGTATTTTTATATCATAGTCTAAGTATGCAAGTGAAGTTTTAAAAAGTTTTAACATGTCTAACTGCAAGACAACCCCAACACCAGTAATAACAGGTTTAAAATTGAGCAAGGATGATGAAGGATCCACTGTAGATCCTACGTCGTTCAAAAGGCTTGTTGGAAGCCTTATGTATTTGACAGCAACAAGACCAGACATTATGTATGGAGTAAGTCTGATCTCAAGGTTTATGGAGTCACCAAAAGACTCACATTGGCAAGTAGGTAAAAGAATTCTGAGGTATGTAAGTGGCACAAAAGACCTTGGTATTATGTATTCAACCTCAGAAAATTTTAAACTCATTGGTTACACTGACAGTGACAATGGAGGCAGCATAGATGACAGGAAAAGCACATCTGGGTACACATTTCATTTTGGTACAGGTGTTGTTTCATGGGCTTCAAAGAAACGTCCCATAGTAACTCTATCTTCAGCTGAAGCAGAGTATGTTGTAGCAACAAGTGCTGCATGTCAAGCTGTCTGGATGAGGAGAGTCTTAAAAGACTTGTCACAGAACCATCAAGAACCGACAACAATCTTCTGCGACAACAATTCAGCCATAGCATTATCAAAGAATCACGTGTTTCAAAAGAGAACCAAGCACATCGACACAAGGTTTCATTTTATAAGAGAGTTGGTGAACGACAAGGAAATTTGTTTGGAATTTTGCAGGCTTGAAGACCAACTTGCCGACGTCTTCTCAAAGCCATTGGCAAAGGATACTTTTCAGTATCTGCGTAGTTATCTTGGAATGACAAGTTCTGCACAGTGAACTCTGTCATAAACAGAGCATGTCTAAGCTCTGAAACATTTTGTAAATTTTGTTTTAAAAACCCCATCTGCTTATAATTAAGGGGGAGTGTTGGAAAAATGTAATTACTTGCAGATCTGTACTTGACTTCCAGCTGACTCTGTCAGAGTCTGTACAAGTCAAGATATTGTCTGTCAGTTTGACAAGAAGGAAGAGTCCACGATTCGGCATTGTAAACCAGTCGAATTTATTTATGAAGCTAAGTTGTTAGGTAGATAGTTATTACAGTCTTTAATAGTGAGTCAGTTGGCCCATGCAGAAGCAATCTTCAGGTTACCTATAAATAGAAGAAGCATTTTGTAAATCAGTTTACAGACACACAATAGAGAGGAACTCAGGGTGAGAAAGAGAAGTCGAAGCTCAAGCTTTTGTGCACGTGATTTAGTCGAAGAGTTGAAGCTCTGTAGACCGACTAGTTTGTAATCGACAAGTTTGTAATACTTTGTATTTCCGCATAGTTAAATATATGAAATAGTTTGTGGTTGAATGCATGATTATTTGGCCACACATATTTCCATATTTACTTCTGTAAATGTCTTTTACAATTACTGTTAAGTGAAATATCAAAGAACCCATAAATTTCTCACCGCGTGAAAGTCCGAGGGTTTTACGGCACATTGGTCGACTCAAGTCTTCCTACATATTTGGGCATATATGTTTTTATAAGTTATTTGGATTTGTAAATGTGTCTATTTTACTTCATCTTACTCACAGGTGAAAAGAATTTGTAATTTCTTAAGTCTTTAGACTAAGAAACACACTGTGTAGATTTCGACCTAAGTGAACCAACTTGAGTGGTCGGTCAAGTCAGCCGACTGAAGCAACCGACTTAGTCGAAGACATGAAGTGAGCCGACTTAGTCGAAGACAAGAAGTGAACCGACTTGGTCGAAGCAACCGACTTGGTCAAAGCATCCGACTTGGTCGAAGAGAAGAAGTCAGCCGACTTAGTCGATGTGACAAGTGGTCGAGGTAAAAACCGGTCGGACAAGTAAGCCGAAGTAAATTTAGTCGAGTGTAGGACCGACTAAAATTTACAAACTTGTCTAGTCGGGAGATAGACAAGTTTCACCGACTAGTGAAAAAGAAAAGTGGTCGGCGTGAAAAGTAAAAATTAAAACTTAATATTGACTAAGCCCTAAACTCAAGTTTAGTCGGCTTGGTTTTGGCTATCAAGTTTCAATCTCCACTGTAGCATATAGTTTTTGAAAATAAGAGGAAAACGTCTAACACGTTTATCGACTATGTAAGCAAAGTGAGGATCTCCGCTGTGAATGAAAATCCCCATTATTACTGAACCATACGAATTTCAACGTCGTAGGGAAATTTCTGGGAAGAAAACTAAATTTGGAGAACAAATTACAATGCCATTGACGCCGAGATAAAGACAATATTAAGGCTCATGTTTCTCAATTGAAGGCTCTTTTTTGTCAATGGAAGGAAGGAATATTTCATGTTTCTCAATTGAAGGCTCTTTTTTGTCAATGGAAGGAAGGAATATTTTTTGTTAGTTGTTATACATTCGTTGCTACAATCATCTTTCTGGGAATGTTGTTTTTCTATGGAAAGGCCTGAGCCCAAGCGTGTATTAATGAAATACTATTGCCTTTTATGGTGACTTTCATGGGCGATTACCTTGGTAGGAAAATGTAACCTTGGAAGGGTTCATTGGATTTATCCTCTTGGGTTTACATTGGAATCATGTTCGTTGGGTCTCCATTCTGAAGAGCTTTTCTGTGGGGAACTTCCAAATGTTGAAGTTTGCATTCGGCCCTAAGCCAACCTACAATGGGGACAAGTATATTGTCTTGTTACAATTGCATGTTTAGATTCCTCGAAAAGAGGATTGGTCATGGCTTGGTATCCCAACCCCCTAGAAAAACCCGTGTTGAAGCATAAATCGAATGAGTAGGTGCAACACTAACTAGAGAACCCTAGTTATCAGCCCTGGAGCAGCTTTTTGTGTAACGTCTCAGTATTGATCTTCGTACAAAAGCAAGGAGGCTTTCAAGAGAGCAAGCTGCCGAAGGTGTTTTTTCTATATCAGTCTGAATTTTTGAAACATTATTAAAAATTTGTCATCAGTCCACATGTTTGTCAATTTCATAGTGCAATTTGAATAAGGTTTTATAATTTGCACATACCCATTTATGCTGGAACATAGGGTTGATTTTTACAGTCCATGTTTGATTCCGTACAAGCTTCCTTGGTTTCAAACTTGGATCTGATAAAATATATAAAAAATTATGCTTCCAACTGTAGCTTAACTGTTCCTGTCATATATGGAAACTCTAATATTTTATTATTGACTACGACGACTAGCTTGGGGCTTGTTAAGGATGTCGATAGGTTTCCCATTGAGAAATGGTATAAGGCATTTGCTCATGCTTTTCTTCGGTTGAGTGTGTTGAATGGGATTTCACAAATAACAAAGAATAGATTTGGGCTTTTCTACAAGTCACAAAACGATGAACTCTTTGCGAAGCTAAAATTGAAAATTTTGACAAAATTAGGGTTTATAGAGGAGGAAGGTGGGATTCTTGTTAAGAGGTGACCTGAGATTTTGGGGTCGTCTGAGGATAGCTACTACATCATCTCAAGATTCTTGTTGAGGAATAGAACCTCGCAATATAGATTCACCCAATGGTTCTGAGTTTTAGCATGGAGAAGAGAATAAAGACAACACTTGGGGCCTCGATGATGATGAGAAAGTCGTCCAAGAAAGATGAAAGTTACACTTTAGTGCAATATGTGTTCATGTTTGATGGGGATTTTCATCGCGAAGTGGTGAGAAGGGTGCCAATAGCGACATAGCATATTTAGGACGAAAACCAGTTTTAAGGGAATTCAATTGAAGAGATACTCGGAGGTTTTGCACCTGCTCAAGTTAATGATTATTCTCGGCACCAATTATGTTATTCATAGCTTCTATTTTTTTCTTCATGTATTGTCTTAATGGAGATACAGATACTGTAACTCCTTGCAGATAAAGACAAACTACATTATGCTGTGTACTAAAATGAGCACAATGAAGAATGGCATCATTTTTCTTGCACTACTTTTTTTCCTCTGCTCTGTTCTGCTTTCTTATTTGCAGGTATTTGAAAATCATTTTCACATGTTACTTTCAATTGTATTTGTGGATTGTATGTATGGGTGCTGCTGAAATCTTGTGGATTGGTGTGAATGAATTTTTATGCATTGTATGTATTTTTGTGGATGAAAAATACCTTGCAGATAGGATGCATACTGTTAAAATGTTATTATTTAAATTTTGTTACAAATATGTAAATACAGTTGAAATATTTAAAAAAGTACTATGACAATTAATAACTTCTCATTAACATATTATGTGCTCTTGTATTATTGTATTATATGCACATGGTTAAAATAATGAACCTAATCGGAAAAAGTCATGAACCACTCAGATTAATAACATGCATCTTCTCTAAATTTTGGCAAACTAATAGTCAAATATCAATAGGTTGCATGAAGGTCGTTGATCGACTGATTTGTGGTGATCAAAAATGTGAAAAAGAGGCATACTTTTTCCTTGCCCTACCTCATCAACTTTACCAGAAATTTAATTATATTTCCTCATTGGTAGAAGGTTTTGGTTATAATTTAGTTTTGGTTAGAGCTAGAATGGTTAGGCGAATAAACAAATTAAAATAAAAATAATAGAAAAATATACATTCGGTTGGTTTAACAAATGATTCGTGAAAGAACAAGTATACAATTTATTTGTAACATAAATATTAAAATAAAATGAGGCTTGTAAGGTTGGAATTTCAAAATTATATTAACTTGTTCTTGTACGAATTTATTAGACATATTTCTCACTTTTCATGTGTTTGATTACAGGTTTGTAGATTTTTTGGCTATATTCGAGAGCCAAAATGTCCTATTAACGGACAATTTGGCTATCAAATGTCATTTTAGAGGGAAGTGGCAGTATGGAGTAGCAAAGTCAAAGCTGGAAAACATAAATGCTTATGAGATTTAAAATCATTGCATATTGATAGAGTTGATTCAATCCAAAAGGTGCATGCTTAAGTGTTTTTTTGGTAGACAAACACCATACAAAAATAAGTGGAGAAATTGATTTAGAGCATTGCATACAAACCGTTGATTTGATTTAGAAGGTGCATGCTTGAGTATTTTTTTCCATACAAACACCATGGAATAAAGAAAAGTGGAGAAATCAATTCAAGATTTAACACCCTAAATTGCTCTCCCATTACATGTGCATGCTTGAGTGATTTATTTTTTCCATACAAAAACTATGAAAAATAAAAGAGTGGATAAATCAATTCAGGGTTTAACATGCTAAGTTTCTCTCCCATTACATTTCATTATTTGGAAGTCCAATGCCCTTTCATATACATTTCATTATTAGCTTAAAAACCTCAAATTTGGTTGGTGATCATTACCTCTAATTTATTTGGAAACCCATTGCCCTCCCAATACATTTCATTATTTGGAAGTCCAATTCCCTTGCATATACATTTCATTGCTAACTTAAAAACCTTAAATTTTGTCAGTAGAAATCACAAGGAACTAGGTATAAATTGGATAGTGATGGGGAGCATCACCTTCAATTTATTTGGAAGTCCCATTTTATTTGAGGCATGGTAATATGTTCCACGAGAGTTGTATTTTCCTAACACTTGTGTGTTTCGTTATTTAAATTAGCATATGATTTTTTTCCATTCATATCTGAAGGTCAGTTTTCTTAGAACAACTAACTTTTTTTTGTGTTGACACCTCCCAACCTAGGTTGGATTGGCATTTGATACAGGGTCTCAAAACAACGACACCTCCCAAGTTTCATTGGTTGTTCAAATCGACTAGGTAGACTGATTATCTTCCCTTGAGGTCTGTCTAACAAAACTATTAAGATAGAGGGGACTTAAGATAGGTATAAGTTAGATATTTAACTTGTCTTTGGTTCTATATATTTCCTCGAGATATTTCTAAGGATAGAAGGAATAGAGATGAGGCATAAGTAGTTATTAAGAGGTCCTTAAGTGGTATCCCTACATAGGGTAGTTGTGAATTTGGGAGGAGTTTACTCCAATTGTTGCATTTGCCATTAATTTATTTTTTTCCATTGAGCTTCCTTTCTAGTGTTTAATGCTTCCATATGTAAGTAGATTGACCTTCATTGCTTATAAAGTGACATTTTCAATGCTTATGTGTATTTATGGATTGACAATCAATTGCTTGATACAAGTGCTTATGCCATAGCTCCTCATGTTGAATAACAAGGCCTAACAAAACATGAGAGCCGTTGCATTAGCTTTAGGTTTAAATATTAGGAATATCACTTGCTTGACTCAACTCATAACCTACTCTAGATGTCCAAACTAGCTTGAACCTATAGCTTTAGGGATGTTTCTTGAGCCTACCCTATCCAACTAAATGAGTGAATGGAAAAATGATCAGATATGTCTAATTGATGGAACATATTTGAATGCTCTTATGAGGTTGAAAATTGTTTAATGAATTGGTGAGAAAGCTCTTTTGATGCAAAGCATGGAGAAATATTTGTTGAAGCTAATAATACACACTGATATGAAATCTCACTACAAGTACATGTAAATGTGCATGAAAAGAACTCATAAATAGTTGTCAAAGTTCCTTCTACAAAAGTTATTAGCTTGTATTATGTCAATGTCAACTCAAGAAGAATTAATTATGTCAGTGTGGATGTCACTATGGGACCTACTTGGATATGGAATGATGGTTTAAGCTCATTTAGATTTTATGGTCATTATATGACGACCTCTCATGCCAACTATTAAATACAATACAACAAATTTACAAATAAATGTTGTTGGTTGTTTGATGCTTGTGATTTCCTTTTCTTTGGAGTATTTGAATAGATGTCAAATTTCTAAGCACTTTCATTCAAAGAGGAATGGACATACTTGTTAAAATGGAAATATAGCTCCAAAACTCCCAACAATTCTAGGGCCCCTTGAAATTGAATGGTGTGGAGTACATAACCTCTTTAAGACAAAACTATGGATGAAGGTAGAGCATTTGAGCTTGTAGAGAATTTGAGTGTCTATTTGAGCATCCACAAGTACTACCAAAGCTCATAATTGGGTGGTCCATCAACCAAATTACCCATATATTTAAACCATAATTGAGAGTCTATGATACAACAAACAAAGTTGCCTTGGTCCCAAAAATAAACAAAGAATCATCATGTGTTGTGACATTGGGTGGATAGTCATGATTGAGTTGGATCCCAACCTATATCGATAATATTTCCAAAAAAAGATACTACCCTCTTTTCCACTTCATCACATCTACTTTTCCTTTCCATTTTTTTCTATATAAACATTTTATTCCCCTTGTTAAGCACTTGCTACTATTATTTTATTTCTACAATCAAAATATATACTATCCCACATTGAATTATTAGCCGACCAACAATGACAGAATCTTTTGCCAATTAATAAAATATACAATGCAGCAACATAAAACCTAGTGGGTCCCACTCCATGATAAACCTCCCCTCACCTCAAAGGATGAAAGGTCGGTACGCTCTCAGTCATAAAAGCAAAAAAAATGATAATTATCCATACCATATCAATAAATAAAATCTGAAAAAATGATAATTATCCATACGCTATCAATAAACAAAATCTTGTACCATCCAACGTTTTTAAAATTTCATAATTTATCCATACGATATAATTAAAAATTCCTATTCAACGTTTTTAAAATTTCATAATTTATAAAAAATTAAAATATCATTATTCTAACTTTAAAATATTGTAGTTTTATTGCAAACTAATCCAAAGCGATAATCCTCAGCAATAAACGATTAAGAAGAATATTCATATCTCGTATTAAAAAAAAACATTTAACATAACATGGCTTTACCATTATATATTTTAAAGGTCATATGGATCAAGATTACATAGTTACTATATTTCGCGGGGGATTATGGGATTATGGGTGATAGAAAAGTAACTATGATGAAAAGTAATTGGAAAAAACAAAGATATTATAAAATTAATGTATTGGGTGTTCGTTTTTTTCTTTTTGGGATGGGAACAACAATTTCACAAGACAATATTTAATAATATGGAAGTTATGTGTATTAGTAATTTGTGATTTAATAGTGACTTAATAGAGGTTAAGATGTTTTGAAGGGGTTGTTTAAGATGTTTTGAAGGGGTTTTCAAGCTTTGTCATAATAGGCACCGTTGTTTTTTAAAACAAGGCATGTTGGTATGTGTAAGGCCTTTTCTTTGTAAATACAAATTTAGGAGCCTTGACACCTAATTGCCCCTCAAGACAATGGTAGCGTGTGGCACACGTGTTGGTGCTTTATCTATTTTGAGGCATTTAATTATGTAAGTATGTTATGATGTTGCAATTAGGTGAGGTGTTCATCTTGGGCAAACTAAGAGACTAAGGGGCGATGAGTATGGTTGTAGGTGTTGTTAGAGTGAGTGATATGCCATGGGAGATGGCGCTCCAAAGGTGGAGAAGGAATTCATTGAGTCAAAGACGAGAAGGTTGGAGGTTGAACATACTATGTTTGTAGGTTGCAAAGTGGATGTCTCAATAACCTTTCTCAAGCATGTATTGAGTGGATGTCTTAGCATGAGTGTTAGACATTCGCAACATAGGTGCACTATGTTGCTTGCATAGGAGATGGTGAGTGGAGGAGGCATGACCTGTCACCATATGGCAAGGTCGCCTCCATGGGACAACTTTGAGTTGATCACAATTTTCAAAGGGATGACTTGGAGTTGATCACAATATTCCATGAAAGACCCGATGTTGGAAAATATTTGGGGTTGCTATGACACTCATAGCTGAACGAAAAGTATAGGAACTGCTAACAAGTAATGGATTATAAATTAATTACAAGAACATTGGATAAAACACGGAGTTGGTAATTAGTTTACTTTTATGAGTTAACCTTGGAGTTAGCTACATTTTGTGGTGGGTGACTTGCTAAGGCATTGTGTGTGTGCGCACGTTCGCACCTTGAAGGAATAGTTGAAAAACTTCACAAGTGTTGGATTTGTTGGTCCATAAAGAAGCCATGGAGTGGAAGGGATCACCGAAGCAGCTAAGACCTCCTCCACTATATAAAGTGAGCAGTGTGGAATTGTAAAAAATAATGAATGAATGGTGGCAAAGCGTAATTCAATGTAACTATGGTAATGGAGTCCATGGAGTGCGACTTAGAGGGTTGAGTCCTTAAGTTGAGAGGATTGAAGTGCACCTCACAAAGTCTAGGAGGGTGAAGGTGATCTTGCGACTTGGAGTTGCCTAAGAAGTTGAAGGTTTTAAAGGCTACTAAGAGGAGGATGCAAGTGAAATACTTGATTCTAAGGTAAAGTTGCAAATTGGAGCAAGTCTTGGAGTTGGGCAATTTTTAGCAATGAAAGTTTGCAACAAACTTGGACCAATAGAGAAAACTTAACATGTTGTAAGGTAAATCAATCCAATGTAAAAAATGGAATATGTTCAACATGGGTAAAAGGTTCATAGTTGAAGTTTTCTAAAAGATTGAAATTGCTAAAGGTAAAGTTGTAAACTATGCAATTTTACAAGTACCCTATGCAACAAGTCAAGAAAAAACTCACATTGTTTGTTGAATATAGAATTGTCTTGATGTGATAATGCATTTCAATGATTTGTTGAGTGTTGTGGTTTAGCTAAAATGTTTTGGAATACATAGTGGATCACCATTTCTCATGTACATTGTTGGTTGAATATAGAATTGTTTTGACATAATAATGCATTTTAATGATTTGTTTGAGTGTTGCAGTTTAGCTGAAATGTTTTGGAATATATGGTTGATTACCACCTCCCATGTATTTGTTGATTGGTTATATGTATGTTAATTAAACTTAAACAACTCATAATTATATATAAAATAAAGCATAATCTAGTTGCAAAATACTTAAAATGATAGTTACTAAACACAAATTCAATCAAAATAATAAATATTACATCATTGTCTTTTTATATGATCACTATACTTATAAAAGAATATTACATCATTGTCTTTTTATATGATCACTATACTTATAAAAGAATTTTGAGAGAATCAACATAGATTTGTTTTAAATTTGAATTTATCAAACATCAAGAATTTTTTTAGGTGTTATTTGTCTTACCTTAAGTTTTTAAGAATTGAGAAAAATTAGATTTCTTTCTGGCATATCAATTGTTATTGAAATTGCAATTTGGAGTGTTCAAACGACAATTTAGGTGATTTGGGTAGTTTTAAAATAGGGCATTTAGTCCAGGAAAGTCAATTAAAATTGCTGAAATTGCAAAATTGATTTTTTGTTAAAAATTGGTCTAAGGAACAGTGACCAAAAAGCTCCCAACTAGCTGGAATCCAACATAAGTTGAAATCTCAATTTGGAGTGTTCAAATGACAATAAAATGGGGCATTTAGCCTAGGAAAGTCAATTAAGATTGCTGAAGTTGCAAAATTGATTTTTGTTAAGGTTTAAGATGAATCTATGATGTTTTTTATTTTTTATTTTATAGGTTGATATAGATTTTTTTATTTACTTTTTATTTGGTTTAATTTTTTATTTTGTGAGTTGACAAAAATTTTTTTAATTATTTTTTATTTTTATTTTTGTAGTGTCATATTAAAAAGAAAGAGATGTTCAAAATTTACACTTAAAAAAATCCAATTTATTTGGTACTTGATATATCTAGTTTTACTTGATATATCTAGTTTTAAGATGAAATCAATAGAATTGTGTCAAAACATTTACACAACCTTAAGCGTTACAACATTTGCTTACATTGGGTTGTAAATCACCTAGCCACTCTTAATGCAATAACATAGTAAATTGATATTATATCATTTTTTCAATTAATAAGAATATAGAAGATTTAAGGTTCAAATCCAAGTGTTAAAGATTTGAATTTAATTTTTATTTTTATTGTTTTTGGGAACCAAAAGAATCAGTGTATGTAGACCTTAAAGTTGGGATTAGATCAATATCCCAATAAACCTGAATCAAGGCCAACTTTAATATTGGACCATCAGATATCTCCAAACACCTCCCCCAAAAAATACTACCATTCCCACTAAAATGAAATGGGGACTTCTAAACAGGAGACGACAATTTTTGACTTTTAGGCTGATTTTTGGAGGGAATATGATGAATTCAACCCATAAAATGATCTTGACTTTCAGGCTGATTTTTGGGAGGAATATGATAAATTTAACCCATAAAATCTGTAATTTCAATTATTTGTTAGCGGTCAGAAATGAAATGAAATCAAATGACATTAAAGCTCTCAACACCCACACTTTGTAAGATCATTAAAACTCTCAACACCCACACTTTGTAAGATCTTGCAGTGTTTTTAGGCATTTTGAAAATTCTAAGTAAGCAGGGAAAATTCAACCTTTTATAGACAACTCAAATGAAAACGGGTTTACATGGTCTTACAATTAATGATCATTGGATTTTGAGGTCATCAAACTTACTGCAACTTACTACAGCGCCCATCCCATTTGAATTTAAAGCTGAGCCTCAAATAGAAGATAAGATAAGATAAGTTTCAAGAGAAACGGAACTCATTGATTACTACAACCCAAACAGATCTGGTGCATGTGTAATATGCGCGTGGTTCATAAAATAGCGGTCCAAAACACGTGACGTGACTTGCATATTGATTCTGGACTTTAAATATACCATCTGTGCACATTTATTTACTTTTGGTTTTTCTTCGGAGTTGAAGAAATAGCTCTGGAAGGGATATCAATCATATCACTGAGGATGATAAAGTCAGCTCCACAGATCTCACCGTACCTGGGTCTGTCTACCGCACGGCGCACACTTGTGTATAAGAAACACGGTGTAAGTCAGATCAGAGGCGCAGTCGCAGTCGAAGTTCGAACGACGAGAAATTTAGTCAATCAAGCACACGGCCAATTCTACCGTTACACCACGTCTCTCCATTAGAGTCCTCCAAATAGGGAACACAACCGAGGTAACGTGAAATACCCTCTCAGGTTTTCTAGGCTTCTTAGGATGTCGAATTCTCATTTTCCATTCTGGAATTCACACGCAGGATTTCTATGTTAGAGCAAGAGAGAGTTCAGCATTCACCCAAAATTGAATTGTGGGTGGGTTTTTTAATATTTGTGTGCCTGCAAGATTTCTCATTTCCGGCAATTCTCTGTTAGATTCCGAGGCATTCCGGGCAGTAAGTTGATATCTGTCGATGGAGACAGAAGAAGCAGCAATAGAAGGAGAAGACAGAGTAGTGGCCACGGCACATCATATAGTGAAATCTCTGGGTACCTCCGAGAACATGACCAGAGACATGCTCACAATCCTCTCCACCTTTGACAACCGCCTTTCCGGAATGAGCCATCAGAATCCCGGCCAGCCTGCTCGGAAATCCGCCGACTGGGAGGCCGATTTGGGTTCTGCCGATAGAGTAATCTCTGGGCGGGATTCGAAGTCCCACAAGCCGATGCTGTTTCATGGCAGAAGAGAAGAAGCCCGCGAGTATCTGGCTGCCGTGGACGATCTCCGTCATCTGATGGAAAATCTGGCTGTCACAGACAAAAGCTCGGCCAAGCTCGTGCGCGCGCAGCGCCTCATGGATATGTCAATGGTCTGTTTGCAGAGGGAGTTTCACAGAATTCTGACAGCGAACGTTAAGCCGGCCTTGGTACCAGACGATGGCTCGTCGGACGAAGGCAGCGGCAGCGGCAGTGGGAGTCGGAATTCTAATGGCGACAGTATTTGCGAAGTCGACATGATGCCGCTCGACGCTGTGCTGGATCTTCGCAGCATAGCGGAGCGCATGGTGACCGCCGGGTACGGGAAGGAGTGCGTTCGAATCTACGAGCTGACCAGAAAGTCTGTAATCGAAGAGTGCCTGTACAGAATTGGCGTTGAGCGGCTGAGTAAGGGCCAAAGGAATAAGATGGAGGGGGCAATTCTTGACATTAAAATCAAGAACTGGATCCGCACCATGAAAAATGCGGTGAGGATTCTGTTCGCTAGCGAGAAACGGCTCTGCCGAGAGGTTTTTGCAGGGTTTGACCATACCAGGGATTTGTGTTTCGCTGAGGTTGCCAAGGAACCGACAGCGAAACTGCTGGCTTTTGGAGAATCACTAGCACTGGGCAGAAAGTCGAGCGAAAGGCTCTTCAGGGTGCTTGACATGTATGAGTCTCTGTCGAAGCTTATGCTCGACATAGACACCGTTTATTGCCAGAAGGAGTGTATAGACGTGAGGACGCAGGCTTCTGCTGTGCTCCTTCTGCTCGGGGAGACAGCTCGTGGGATTTTTATAGAATTTGAGAATGCAGTCCATAGGGAGAACTCAAAGACCCGAATTCCGGGCGGGACAATTCATCCACTTACGAGGTATGTTATGAATTATCTGAGTTTTATGTCTGATTACAAGGAGGCTCTTGTGAAGATTACGGCTCATGGACCTATGGATATCCCCAAGGCATTGCCTGGTGGCCTTATGGGTTTGTTTGAAGACCAGGATTGGGATAGTGAAGAACAGGGCAGCCCGGCCTCTGTTCTGTCGACGAGACTGGGATGGCTTATCATCGTTCTGCAGTGTAAGTTAGATGAGACATCTAAGCTCTACAAGGATGTTGCCCTGTCTTACTTGTTTCTCATGAACAATCTTAATTACATTGTCAAAAAGATCAAGGATTCAGAGCTTTTAGGGCTACTAGGGCATAGCTGGTTAACGAAGAATCAAGGCAAGGTGAGGCAGTATGCAGCGAATTACGAACGAGGGGCCTGGATGAAGGTCCTCAATTGTTTGAGAGATGAAGGAATTCATGTGAATGAGATGTCACAGCACGCCTTGAAGGATAGATTCAAGGGTTTCAATCATGGAATTGAGGAGATACTTAGGAAGCATTCAGGTTGGATAGTGCCGGATGTGCAGCTCCAAGAGGAGCTTAGGCATTCCATCAAAGAAAAGATGATACCAGCCTATCAGTCCTTCTTGGGCAGATTCAGGATATCTTTGGAAAACGGCGGCCACTCTGAGATGTATATTAAGTACACACGTGATGACCTGGAACGCCATCTCTCGCATCTGTTTAGGGCAACTCAGCATCCATGAGTTTAGGGGAATATCATCATAGGGATCTTGAAATTATGGTCATCGCATTCAGATCCTTCAGATTAGAAAAACTTGGTATTCAGGATTAAGATCCTGCAGCCACTGCTATCTGTAAATCTAAGTTTTAACATTCTTTTCACTCCTGGGAAATACTCTTGATTGTAAGTGGTTGCCATGGTTTATGCACAAAATAGATTCCTCGTGTCAATTTTCAGTTGACATATATTGCCAACGAAACTGGGTGCATGTTTTTCCATGAATTACTTGCGTTTCTCTGTTTCCTGTTCTTCACTCTCTGTTTTAATAGGAAGCTTTGTTACTGTACTCAAACCCTAATGCTTGAGGCTTTAATTGATTGTGGGAGTGTTTTGCATTGTGAATACTAGACTCCTTGCTTGTACTCTATACAAGCTGACTGTTTAATCATAATCTGTGGAAAGCATCACCATAGTTGCATAAGCTGCAGGGACAGAGGGTGTGGCTTTTGATCGCATGCAGGAATAAGGTTTTTAGACGCCAATGGCATTGATGTTACCCCCATTTACAAAAGAATGGCTTCAGCCATTTTTCCACCTGTACTTGATCTGTTGTAGATCTGTTGTAATATTTTCAAGGAACTATTGTTTCAAAAGATTCGGGCATTGAAAAGGACCATCTGGGACTTTTTTCAAGATTGTATCTGACATGAATATTTATGTTTCAGTAATTTTCGGCTTACTTTTTTCTTGCAGGTTCCTAGGTTATGCAAAATGTGTCTTGAGTTTTTTTGAGAGTGAAAAGAAATAAATTTCCTGCAAGAAATCGTGTTTGAAACTGGAATTCATAACAGCTTCTGCCTGCATTTTCAGGTTACTTAAGTAACTTTTTGCAAGCTTATCCATGTTTCTCCTACCTGTAAAATCATATATTCTTACGGCCACGCTGGTTTAAGGTTTTGCTAGTTGGTTTGAGAAGATATGCTAGTTTGAAGATAGCACAAAATATGTGCTAGAAATTTTTATATCAAGTTAGTATATGCATTTAACAGCCTATGTTTGTGCTCTTCAGATTGTTCTGTAAGCCTGGAGTGCCATGTGAGGCAATAAACTGTCTATGTTTGTCCCTTTCAGCTGCCCCATGTATTTAGATTGAAACACTAATTTTTTGAGTTGGCTATCAGGGCTTAATAAAACTCCGTGTTTATTTAGCACCCACTTCTGAACCTTCCATGGGAGATTCATGTGATCTGAAATGGATATGAATAACTCTAATCTTTGTAAAAAGAAAATTCTTGGCAAAGTTTGAAGTCAGCGGTCACCTTGAAGATCAAAGGCCAAAGGCCATTAGACATGAAATGAATAATCTGATGGTTGGGATTTCAAGGCAGCACTATAATAGAGGACACTTGCTTGATGCAAAAGCAACTCGAGAGATGGAAAAGAAATGGGAGCTTGGGAAGAAGGGCATAGTAGCAGAAGATTGGGGACTTGGACGGAAGTCTCCTTAAAGGTTGGAGGACGAAGGAGAGTTTGAGTCTGTCTGCGAGGAGCAGGGTTTGTCTTTGAGCCAACAACAACTACGTAAAATTAAGCTAGTGTGTTTGAATACACAAAATCTCCAACGGAAAGTGTATAGCTCCGATTTGTATAAATTCCTAGGCATAAACAGGAAACCATCATTGTCGATTTTCCCATTTTGGTTTCCAGGGTAAATCCCTGTTGTTTATGTATTGTGGTTTTTCTATCTGCATGCTTAAATAGTTATGGCGGTAATTGCTCTTAACACCACTGCATTTGAATCAATTCCCTTTTTTTCTTAATTGCTGGTGTAAAATTATGGCTTATGCACTTTGTAATCCACTTGTAGCATGTTCTCATACATGTTGATTCAATGAAATGTTTGCTGGGACCATTGATTGGTAGACACATTTCTAATCCTCTCTTGTTTGAATCACTCGCTGGACCCATAAATTGATTTCATTGTTAATTGAGTTGTTTGGTAGCTACAGCTTGAATACCCGTAGCGATTCTCCCTTGCTTTGTTCGCTGGTTTAAGATCGCTTGTGCTCCGTCAATGCCAATTATAATCACTTGCAAATTGTCCATCTGAGAAGCTACAACAGATGCCAACTCATGTATTGCTGGTTTGAATTTTGTTATAAAACATAGTGGGTATATTCAGCTGGTAACAATTTGTGTGGACTTGTTTTTGTTGAGCGTTGGTAATGGCACAATAAGAAAACAAACCATTTGTGATGAACCATTCATTCATGGTTATGAATTCGCATTATGAAATTTGATATCAAGTTGATTGTGATTGCAGAGACAATTAATTATTTTAATTTCACAGAGCATCCATGTTGATGAGATGGACATCCCATAGGCCTACCGTTTATAGATCATATTGTATCAGAGCAGTAGAATCCGTGATGTTGAATAAACTGACAGCACTTTGAGGAGAAAATAAACCAGTCATGGGTAAAGCACTGAAAAGAGAAAGGTTGGAAGACCTAAGGGCCATCAATGTGCAGATCCAAGAAGATAATCGACACTCGAAGGAGAGGATAGAAGAGCTGGAAAAAGATCTTCAGACTTACGCAAATTTGTTGCCTTTGTTAATGGAACAAGGAACACTTTGTTGAACACTAGGACACTCTCATCACTGTTATGGCAGATTGGACGAGCAAAGTTTAGCACTTGCAATTGGGAGAGAAAGTAATATAGCTAAATGATAAGAAATAATAGAGGCTCAACTTTACCAAGAATTGGCAGCGAAGGAGAAGGCATTGGCCGAGTTTCAGGTAACTGTCCAAAAGACCAAAGAAGCAAAAGCACCTTTCATTGCTACTGCAGAAGTCGACACCATGACTGAAACAAGCATGATAAGCTCACTGTCAAAGGCCTTCTTCAATTTGTTTCGGAAGAACCCTTTGGTAATTTTGATGTAATTTTGGAAAACATACTAGAGGCATATGTTCCAAGGTAATGAGACGACTAGGCTAGACTGGTCGAGGGCTAGGCAAGAGAACCCAACAGATTGTAAATCCTGTTATAGTTGAACATAGGTTAAAAAGCATAAAAGCCTGGGTTTCGACGGACAAGACGAACTAAGTGAATGTAGTTCATTTCTTAGAAAATTAGCTCTCAAGCTAAGACGACCGAGATAACCTTTGTCAAGGCAAGAGGGATCGAATATATGACCATTTCAGTTGAAGAAAAAACAACAGAAAGAAGAGTGGGCAACAAACCATTACTCCAGCATGCTTGTAGCAACTTGAATGATGGTAGTCAAGAAATGTTTCTACAATAGTAGCAAGATTGAGTTGTATTAGGAGTTTCGGTACAGAAATTTGTTTGAAATTTGGAATTTGTCGAATATTTGACATAGTATGGATATGGTATTGGAATTTGTCGAATATTTGACATAGTAAGGATATGGTACGGTATAGTTGACTAAATACTTTAAATACTTTACTAGTATAGTCGTTTAACGTGTGGACCATGAATTTGGAGATTGTTTTCCATCTGTAATTGTAATCATCCGTTGTCTATGCCTCAGTTACTTAACTCACCCCAAATTCTAAAATATAAACACCTATCAGTGTCAATATATTTATAAATGTTATATTTTAAAAATTCACAAAATGTTACTTTAAAATTTACTTGTTAAGATAAATGTCCAATTTCAACTCGAATTACTTTCAGTCTAGATTCTTTTTCTTATAAATAAAATTAAACTCAAACCACATAAAAAATGATTTTGCAAAACAAAACAAAAATACAAAATATGGACAATCAAAATATCACGAATCAATTTAAACAAATTTGTGACTATAGTTTAACTTAATTTTTTAAATAACATTTAATTAACACAAATTTACATTAAAAAATTCATATATTAAGGTTATGTGCTCATACTTATTACTTAATCAATATTAAAAAAATACATACAATGAGGCCATGATCCCGTAATTTTCTATTAAACTCTATTTTCA